>WEIU01012653.1:60678-80447 GCA_013389925.1 Aegithalos caudatus | reverse complement strand
TTTTTTTGGTAAGAAAATGTGATTGCTTCCACTTAGCAAGGCTGTAGAAATAGAAGAATAATGGGTTGAAATATATATTCTATTTGTTTTATGTTGCATGTTATTCTATGGCTATGTAAAAAAAGAAAGTAGTGGAAAATGTTCAAATCTCAAATGAAGAAGTCATTAGAAATGAATGGGCTGTGTGCAACGAAATCATTACCACTATGTCCTGTAGGATAAAAAAAGCAGACTAGCAGTAATTACAGTCCTGCAGGAAAAATCAATAAGTGCTTCTCATGCTTTTCTGATCAAGACTGTAGTGTGATATTAGCAACCTGTGAAACAATAGGCTACCCATTTAATCTTACTTGAAAATATAAAATGTTTATCTACTCATTCATATTCTCCATGCTTGCATAACTCCTCGGTCTCCTGCTATGATAGTCTTTCTGATGGAATCCTGAGGGAAGGACATTTCTGTTATGCTTACAGGAATTATGTGCTGAAGAAGAACAAGAATGAAAGGTAATACATGTAAGCATTCAAAAGTAAAAAGAAAATATTAAATTTAAGATACCAAAGGTGTGTGATACACCATAGGACTTAATTCTTCTCTCATTGTGTAAATGAAGATTAAATCCTCTGACTTCACTAGAGCAACACATCATGAATCTGTTATAGTATGAGAATAGAGTCTAAAGAATAGAACCACCCCTTGTTTTGCATTATGGCTACTAATTAAAAAAACAAATAAGACTTTAATCATTGTTACTCAATCATGGTCTTTCAGAACTATGCTTCAGTTCCCAATAGGTTAATGCCAAAGGGACTTCATAGTTATAGATCAGATTGCAATATTATGCTTAAAATTATTTCCTTTAGGGGTGATACTTGTCCTCCCTACCTGGGTATCTACCATGTATTTTCCTATCTGGAAAATGAACTACTTTTTAATGGGAAATTGAATTGCTTTCCAAAATGGAGAGCTCAAGAAGCACATTATAAAATTCAGTCTCTTTCAGGAACATTATATTGCTCTGTGACTTATTTATGGCTCTATCTTTTCATATTTGATATGGCAATATAGAAGACCATTTACTTACAATTCAGCTAATCTTATTTAATAAGTGTGTCTTGAAAAAATATATTTTATGTCTCTTTGGTGTATTGACAGATTCAGCTCCATGTCTTCAAAACACTGATTCAGTTCATCACACATGTAAAAGCTTATCTTGAATCATATACTTAAGCTAATAGCTTCTGGATAAGCCACTTAAAATGGGAATTAACTTCAAGCAACTACTTAAATGTTCTTCTCAGTCAGAACCCTTTCCTTCTTACCCTTTGCCCCCATGCCCACATCAACTGTCTGAAAAGCATCAGACAAGTACAACCCTGTTCTGGGAAAACTTCAATCCACAGATCAAATTGAAGAACAAGGTGACATGAATAAGAAAGTGCATTACTAACTGCAATAAATTATAGATATTAAAGTTAAGCAGTAAAACCCATTAGGATTATATAAGTTTCTGTACAGTGAAAACACTCTAAACTGGCATAAGTAAATGTGTTCATTGCTTCTTGAGCCATGTTTACTTCAGATAAGTTCTGAGGCAAGCAACATTTTTAACACTGTTCAAACTGTAAAAAATATGAAATCATATATCAAAAAGCCTATTTCAAATATTAAAATAAAATTACAATTATGATTCTAACATCCTCTGCAAAAAACTCCTTTAAGAAAGGATGCTCCACTTTTAACATATGCAAATGTGTGTTTTATTTAATCAAACAGTTCAAGTATTTCACAAGATATAAGAAGTTTTCTGAAAGGTCTGGGGAAACAACATTAAGTTAGCCTAGACTACTCTCGTATGATTAGCCATCAGTACAGTTTACTTCAGTAACTAAGACCATACAGAGTATTTCTATCTGAGAACAAGAAAATGTTTATCTAATCAACTTACCTGTGAACAAACTGCAATGAAATATGTTTGTCTTCTTAACTCACTGCCCGAGGCCATTAGAATAATCTAGCAGCTAAAGTCTGCATGCTGTCTATGCTCTGTTTGCTTGACCATAAATGGCTCCAAAATCACTTATTCTTTGTATAAGATACTAGCAGAACTAAATAAAATAGGTGCATTGCTTAATGTTCCATTACATTTTGTATGTACCATAAACCTGACCTACACTGGACAGGATTCTTAATTTAATTATGAGATTGTCATTCAACTTTACCTCTGGAAACCTACCAACTTTTATGAGCATGATTTTCATATCTGTTAAGTATCTGCATCTCCCGATTTCATCAGAATTTGTGGATGACAACCACACCTTTAGGTTCAAATGATAAGAACATGAATGGATTAGAAACACTTGGTCCACAGCTCAAAAATTGCCATTCATTATTATGCCACAACAGAGTGATTTCCAGACTCAGCAATCTGTGAAGTTAACCCACCATTATGGTCATCACCTATCTGCATGCTTACACGTAGCCTGGCTTTGTACTACCATATATACCTCAAGCAAGTCATTAGGTTAATTACAATGCATTTGTCAAGCTGCAGATTTTCATGCCAGAAGGGACCATTCTAACTAAATAATGTGACCATTGTGTAATACAGATGACACATTTGCCCAGAAATTTCTGCATCAGACTCAATTTTTTGTTTAAGCTTTAAAGTAGCTTCTGGAAAAAAAGACTAGTAAGGCTTGTAAATGACTGTTAGTAATAGCATCATGTGGCATGCCACCTCTAAATGCATCCTGACTTACCTTCATGTCTACACCAGTGTTGTGAGGTCAGTCATTACAATGTTTCTGCTAACCTATTACATATTGCTTCATTTACTTACAGACATCATTTAATCATCCCATTTATGATGCACAACCCAATGCTGATGGCATTTGAGGATACACCCGTCTGATTACCTTCTCCATATATGCAAGTCAGTTTCTCTTTGTGATTCAGTGCTGCTGCACTTGCAAAAAAACAACCAAAGAAGAAAACCCCAAGTAGTCTTCACTTCTACCTTTCCAGAAATTTGCTTTGTATTTTTCTGGTAGATACAATATCATCATTAATAAACAATTCTACATCTTTGTTTTCTGAAAATATGCCCTGCCAATTCTGTGAGCTAAGTGATTCCCTGTGTAGAAGTGATATATACTAAATTTCCCACGTAATCAAATTAATAAATCAATTTACTTTAAGCTTGTGTGCCACACAAATAGCCTAGCATATATCAGTGGGTTAGCTTTCCCTATAAAAAGCAGCTAAACTAAGTGTTATAATAAGAAATGTGTTTATATTGTAATTTTGTTGACAAAGCAGTCACTTGCCTGTTGCTGTTTTCTGCCCCACAAGGAGAAATATAGGGAAGGAATGAAATTACTTTTTCAAAGCCAAAATAATGTCTTATCAAAGACTGATAAGAAATTGTTTAAAATTCTGTGATATTACAACTAAGAATAAAATAATTTACATTCAGAGGATACGCTGGAAGTTCAGTTATGGCTCAGAATTTTAAAAATATGTTTATGATGTGGAAAGGTATGAAACATGATATAGCAATAGGGTTCCCTAAATCCAGTATGTGCAGCTTGCAGGTCTATCTCCTAATCATGAAATTTGTTCAAATAGCAGCTGCTGTGTCACACTGCACCAAGATCATCAGCCAAATTTGCAAATTTGTTTTTCATACCTTTCTATTTCCTATATGACTGTATGAATTTTTGGACTTGGGAGCACTTTCTAGCTGTTGTGTTCAGAGACTTGCATGGATACTTGTCATCCCTATGCTGGGGCCAAAACTCTGGGACAGAGTAGTCCTAGTTATCTCAGAAAACTTCTATTTTCCATAAAAAAGAGACACAAATGTTTGATTTGTCAGAAAACAAACAAACGAACCCAAAACAATGCCACAAACAACAAAAAACTATATGCTCCAATTTCTTCCAAAGACCAAAAATCTTTCCTTGGTGAAAATCAGTAATGTAAGCCCTGTTGGTTCAGGCTGTTTGTAGGATGGGTCAGCTTGAAGGGACATCAGGAGATGTCTTGTTCAGCCTCCTGCTCAGAGCAGAAGGAGCTGCAAGACCAGACAGATTACTCAGGGCTGAGTCAATTTGGCCTTGGAAAGCAGTAACCATGGAAGCTCTACGTCCTCTTTAAACATGTCCTCATCAGGGAACAGGTTTTCTTCTTATATATGGCCATATGTTTGTTATTTCAGAGAGTGCCTGTTGTCTCTTGTCCTGCTCCTTTGCCCCGCACCTTCTTGATGCCCTCCCTGTAGGTGCTGGGGGCTGCTGCCTTCTTCTTCTGAAGACATCTCTGTTCCAGAAGGAAGAAGCTCAGCTTCCCTCAACTTCTCCTGATGAGGCAAATGTTGCCCTTCCAATAATATGTGCCAAACTCAGTCCAGTATATTTGTGTCTTCCTTATTGGAAGGCCCAAACTGGGTGGGAACTCAGTGCTTAAGACAGCCCAGCAAGTGCTGTGCTCATGGAGATAATCATTTCCCTAACTGACAGGCTTTGTCACAAAAGTCTGGGATGCTGTTGGCTGCCTTCATTGCCAGAGCAGACTGTCTAATGTTCAAGTTAATGTCTGCCAGGATCTCCAGGGACTGTTGTACAAAACTATCCCCCATCCTTGTCTGTACTCTTTCAAGGGCCTCTTTCTAGCAGAAAAGGTACAAGGTTTTGCATTTGTCCTTGAATTCATTAGGCTGCTGTGAGCCTATTCTTCCAGGGCCCCTCTGGATGGCAGCCATGACCTCAAGTATATTGGCAGCTCCCCTCTATTTGCTGCCAGCTACAAACCTGATAGGAGTGTACTCCATCAAATTCATTACTCTGGCCAGGTGATTTGGTAGGTGTTCCAGGAAGGAATGAGACAGAGGGAGACCTCCAGCTTTCCTATTCCTTCTGTTCAATTGCCACAAGCATCCTTGCAGACTGATGCTAGAAATAATAGTCTTCCAGTATCTAAAGAGTCATCAAGAAAGCTGAAAAAATGACTTTTTACAAGGGCATGTAATGATAGGACATGGGGTAATAGCTTCAAGCTGAAGGAGCAGAGGTGTAGATTAGATATCAGGATTAAATTCTTCACTGTGAGGGCGGTGAGGCATCGGAACTGGTTGCCCAGAGAATCTGTGTGCTCTGCATCTCTGCTGGTGTTCAAAGTCAGGCTGGATGGGTTTTGAGCAGCCTGGTCTTGTGAAAGGTGTCCCTGCCCAGGACTGGAGGGTTGGACCAAGATGATCTTTAAGTTCCATTCCAACTCAAATCATTCTGACTCTATGATCCAGAGCCTGCAGTTCAACATTGCCATATGTAAATGCAGGCTACCATCTCTCCTTTTTCTTTGCCTTTCAGAGACCTACCATGAACAGGAAACAGTTTGATGTTGCATTAAGGAAAGACAGCTGTTCAATATAGAATCATAGAATATAGCTTCTTTTCATCTAGGAGATAAATAATCAAGATTATATATGGCTTCTTGCATCATTACCTTTGAATGTATATTCAATAATAAATATTTGAGCCATATACTTTTGCTGTTTTCCCTAAGAAAGGAATTACGTCTGTCTTAGACTTTGTTCTGAGTTGAATAAGCAGTCGTGTGCTGACTTGCCAAAAATGATAATGGTAGTTTGGTAATTTTTATAACTCTCATTAAGATGAGTTAGAGCAAATTAATATTCTAGAAAAATCTGATCATAAGCATCTACAAATTGATCAGTTAATAGCATCACTCATGTGTATGAAGTTAATTCTTGACCAAATCCACAGGTTTGAAAATATTGCTACTCTCTTTAAAAAGTCTCTCTCTCTATGCGCAGATAATGACACATCTTTTGCAAATTTGTTGTAAATGTATGACACAAGCCAAAAGATTTAGTGCATTCAGGTCCAGTGATACCTCAGGTGAAACAAGTATGTGAAAATGGTTCATACAAGAAAACCTTTAGATATTTGATAGCTGAAAGAATTCATGTTTCTTGCTCGTTCAGCTTTTGTAGTTCAAAAAGACGAAGGAAAAAAACAATTTCATAACTAGTATCTTCATTCTGTAAAAAAATTCAGTATTCCAGGTATATGAGTTGTCTTACTGAAGCACAAAACCTGGTTCATTGAATAAATGTTTCTCCTATTGATGAGAACTGAGTAAAAAGACCATTCCATAATACCACAATAGAAGAAGCAAAACTGTCTTGTTAAAATGCAAGCTTGTAAAGAGGGAGAAAATCTAAATTATTTTCCTATATCAGGAAAGGGGAAGACTTTCAGAAGCTAAGTGTGTAGTGCAAGAAGGACCAAGCTCAGATCACTTTATAGATCTAGAGCTCAGCTGGTGCTTACAAGAGCAGCGGTGGCTACTGAGGTGGTACCAGCATTATAACCTTCATGTGATCAATACTCAGACTGTCAGGCACACATATTTTGCTTCATCCTTTCAAAAATCCCTAACATTTTATGTATCAATACCTTTCTTAAAATGAGAAATAAATGCCTCCTAAATGCTGTGTTGAGTTGTCACAGCTTGTATACTGTCATGTTTTTCCCAAAGCCATCTGTAAAATAAAAATTACCTTAATCAACTATTTCTTACAGCTGAACTTTACTCTAACAATATATACTGCAGAAGCACATTGAGGCTAAGTCAAGCCTTTGCATTGTGTTGGCCCCTTAAAGGAGAGGAAGAGAGATCCTGCTCCAAAGGGTTTACTGACTGAGAGACAAGATATAACTGGCATATGCAGCCAGCAGGCAGGAGAAAGCAAACCTGAGGTTTTAGTATAGAGAAGCCATTCAAATAGTTATAACTTATTTCACGTATTTAGGATACTTAGGATAATCATAATATGATTTATAAGTGGCTTAAACTAAAATAATACTCCAGAGACCACTCTAACCCCTAAACCCAGCAACAACAGAACACAGTTATGTTTGTTTGTTTTGCATAATTTAACCTTAGTAAGAAGGATAGCATTTTCCTTCATATCAAGTTAAAATCAAAAGGAAAATGTATTTTCAGCATTTTATCACATAAGTCTTCATATCTAAAAGCAAAATTACTGGCAATTTTAACAGTAACATTACTATATTTACAGTCTGGCATGGCTCACATTGCACTTAGGAAAGTGGAGTTACATTTTATTTGCAACATTTTTCAAAACCTGCAAGTCAATTAAACAATGAGGAGTGGATTAATCCAATTTATAATACTGATAGAATGTCCATTGATAACAATGACTTCTGTAACAAATGAACTATAACTTAACATCCATATAGATTAAAAATTTTGGCAGATATTCTGCAGGTTGGAGTACACACATTTCATATTCTAGAATACTACTGTGGGGGGGTTCTTCTCTCCCTCCAATACACTCCCCTGACATCTTCCCAATATAATGAATAATTTGAATGCTGATCTGAATTCATTCCTGAATTCTCACTTCTGATTTAAATGAAATCTAAATAGAAAACTTTTTTGTTTCTTTTAAATCAATGATTGTTAATCCCTTCAGGGATGTATCACAGACAGAAATCAGTCTTACAAACACTGTATTTCCAGTGATGTCCTGGTTTGACAAGAATGCAGACAGGAGAGATAGAATTATGGATGGTAGAGGATGGTAGAAGTAATGATACATGCAATGATACACATTATTTTGTATTATTAAACTTTAATAAAGTTCTTGGATAGAACATGAATTGGATTTCTTTAAGTCAATTCCTCCATTCTTACACTAAACAAAATATAGGGGTTTGTGTCAATATATTATGATATTAGAATAAAAGGCTTGGATTTTAGGATGTTCCCAATCTCACTTTGTAAGAAGAGGCATTTAATTGAAACCTGCCCATCCAAGCCACTGCTTGTGTGCTATAGTTGTTTTATCTAGTGTAAAAGGTCATTACTAAAATTAGTACACAGTACCCTGCTGTTTTATCTTTACTCAAGCAGGTTTTGCAGGACAGGAATTTCAGAAAGATAGAGGACCTTAATAGCTACAGCTATATCTAGTCCTATGTAAAACATGATTACAGTACAGCAATATTAAGAATATTAGCTTAGAAAGTATTTTGAATACATTGATTATAAAAAGGAGTGGAAAAACAAATCCTATTTAACTAGACTGTAATTTCTCAATTTTCCCTGGAAAAGGTTATCATGTTAGCAACTATACTCTCAGGGAAAAACATATCATACATTAAATCATAGTGTGACCTAGGTCTCTTTTCAGCAGTGGAGTGACCTATTTGTATTTGAGTTAGTATAAGAACTGAGCTTTATTGGCTCAAATATACCAGCAAGAAGGTACAGTCTTCTGCAGTCGGGAACTCTCAGGACTGCTTTGTCTCTTTCACTGTTACTTGCAATTAAATAAATGATCACTATAGAAAGATGTTGGGATGTTCTGGATTGAACTCATGCTGTTTAGTTTTACATCTGTGATAAAGGTGATTAAATGTGAGCAAGTCTTGATTTCTACCAAATGAAAAGAAATTAATATTTTTCAGATATTCTTAGTTGTCTGCTCATAAAACTTGGTCTTATTCACTAAATGTAAAGGAGACTAGGAGTTCCCAGTAGCATACTTAGGAATAATAAATACTATTACAGCAATAGGAATATCCTCACACTATGCCTGTGAACATTCACACTCTAACTGTGAAGCTCACAGTTTCATGATGCAGAACATGCCTTTAAGTTTTTCTAACATAATTGTTCGGTTTATGTTTCCTGCATAGTTTTTCTCTTCAAGCATTATCTGCCTCACTAAGACACGTATCTGATCAAAACAGAAAAGCTAAAATGAGACAATCTAACAAGAAATACTGAAAAAAAATTCTCTATTGTCACGTGAAAGTTAAATTCCTCTGTAGAAATTATAAATTCTTAACTGTAGGTATTATAAATTAATATAAAGTTTAACACTAATTTCATTTAAGCTTGATTGTGCTATATTAGATATGGCCTTCATCTATCACAACTCTTAAATATATATTTGATGTTAAGTAAGCAAATAATATCCTTGACTTCAGGGACACAATTTACAACCAAGTTCATACACATTTGTAGATCTGAGATGAAGTATTCAGAGAACAGAATCTAGAGGATAAAACCAGTCAAAACTTTTTAACTTTTCCATAAACTTAACCTCTGCTCTATTAGGTGCTTAGGTAATGGAATGATCAATAGCTATTTAAAGTTTTACCCAGGTTAATCATTGCACAGAAACAAGCTGAAGATTAAGTGAAATGCCTGCCTGCACTTTTCACACAGGTAGAGATAAAAACCTTCAACAGTGACATTTAAATTAGTGAACCAAAGTTGAGAATAAACAATCCTGTAAGTGGAAAGCTTTTCCTAACACTTTCCACCCCTCCTCAAATACAGCAACATTAAAGCTTATCTTACAGGCTTATCATATAGGCATTTAATTTTTTTTCCAGTCGAGCTTTTCATACCACCAGTGACAACTTCTCCTTATATAAATGGTCACATTAAAATTTCTTTTAAAATTCTGTTAAAAGAATAGCTTTCTATTTAAAATATGGTCAGACATTTTTCAATTTTCCTTCCTTCTCGTGTTCATCCTGACTACTTCGTCTATTCTGAATTTCTGTGTTCTGTCCCACTTAGACCTTTTTATTATTCAGTAAAGTGATTTCTTAGCTATTGCCATCTTATCTTGTTTAGATTCTTTTAAATTTTTTGGAAAGAGAAAATAACATGCCAAATAAAGTCTATGGCATCATATCAATCAGGAATGTTTAAATAATATGACATAACAATTCTCTGTAGAATTCACAGCAAGTCAGACATAGCAATTTGACAAAAAGTCTTATAAATGTAAAAGTAATTACCTTAATTAATGGCAGGACATGATTCTCTTCTTATGAGTATGTTTTATTTAGAACAACACAGTTTAAGACTTAATATGAAACTTCTGCAGTATATTGTAACTAGGATTACACTGAACTTATTTCAAGTTTTTCTGTTACAAAAGGGACAATATTGAGTAAAACAGAGAAGAACAGAAACAAAATCTACAGCTCAGACTCAGGAGCATTGAGGACAGTTTGTGCATTTATTTGGGCTAAACTTCTTCCGTTACAGGCGTCTAAATCCTGAATAGGATGAGCAAGTGACTAATGAAATCAAGTACTTAACAATTTTTAGGGTTTGAACACTATTAAAATGTAAATTGAAAATTGTCTTTTGGCTGCAAATCTCTTCTTTCATTGGCAAGATCCTGAAATGAACAAACCTTTAAATGATTGTATCCTCTTTTTTTTTGGGTATCCTACAGGACAGAAACCACAGGTAAAAAGGTGGACAGATCAACTTTAAAAGAGTTGGGATGAGCTCTAGCAGATTCAGGAAGTGACAAATAAAAATTGACACTCTAGGGACACTACAATTATTTTATTCATGGAACATCTGGGACTGTCTAGTACAGCTGCAAGAACAAGAAATGTTAATTGAGTGATCAGCCATGGCTCCCAGTGAGTCACGCTAAGAAAGACATTGTGAAACAGCAACAAAGGCTTCTGCAGGTCAGTTGAGAAGTTTGAGACAGACTTGTTTTCTTCCTTCTCAAATATTCACCTTCACCTCAACTTGGTGGTGATTTTAATGTCTTTATCTTAATAGATGAGCATGAAGTAAGTAATTTTAAAACAATGAAGCAATTAATCTCTGTAAAGATTGCTCATGGAATTTGTTTCCTTCTGTGGCTTTTATCACAGTTCAGGATAACAAGTATCACTATTTTTATTTTAAAATGTAGATAAATCTAGAAAATCTATAGGTGTTGAGCAGGCAGTCAGTACTGTCAGAAAAACTGTCCGTTATATCAATAGAGGTATTCAAAGTATTTTCAATAGGAACAAACCTGTTGTGAATTTTGATATTTTTCATATATGGTTGGCAGAATGAAGATACTTTTCCTTTATTCTAAAATAATTTTTTAACTCTGTGGAATTTGAATTTTTCTGATTTTAGCAGGAAAACTCAACTGCCTTTCCTGTTTAAAATAAGCATGTTAAAGTCATTCTTCTCTGATATTTTAATAGTTTCTATACCATTCAAGGACACTACCCTTTTAAAAAGCAGAGTTAGTAAAGTTTGTATGCACCTGGCAGATGAGAGTTTCAGATTAAAATATAAAGTCTGTTTGATCTGAAGTGGATACTGAACCAGAAGTTCCTGCCTGAAATCTTTTATAACTAACTGTGTCAAAAACCTGACATGAGCTTTCTTTAAACTCTTCCTATGGACACAGAAAATGCAGTGAGTAGAAGATTTTCCTGAAGGTTTCAACCATCTGTGGAGAACAAAGAAACTTGAATAGAAGAAATTTGGCAAATCAGAACATCCTGAGATTTTTTTAAATAACCACTCACTTTGCAAAGTGAAATTTTCAATTCTCTTGAGCAAAGGGTTGAGCAAAGATGGGATTTGAACTTTGCTCTCCAAAATATGATTTCCACAATATTTTGAAGTCCAATATATTCCTTTGAAAAATATTGGTAAAATCATGGGCTAGGAATCTTGAAATTGAACCTTTATCTGATGTTACAATGGCAGATAATAGCATAAGATGGTCAAACTGACCCATATTTTTGTTTCATTTTCTCAGTTTGTAAAACTGAGATAATAATGTCAGCCTCCTTTGTAGAGTGTGTTGAAGTCACTGGATTAATACTCCATTTTTTGATCTTTCTGTGAAGATACTGAAGGTCTACCAACTTTAAGTGTCCTACACTCAAGTTTCTGTCGTATTAACTATGTGCCACACTTATATACAATGGTCAAATATATCCCCCACAAAATATCATCTTTGAAGATGAGGACAACATAAGAAAAAACAGGTGAATAAACACTTTATTCTCCCCAGCCTCATAGTTTAAGCTTTTGCATATCTTTGCATTCTATTTATTTATTTAGTGTTATCCAGGAGGGACCCCCAGGCACAAAAGCAAGAGTAAAGTCCATTCAAGAAGCACTGATTACTCATGTTTTGTTCCACTGCTTCATTTCCCATCGTGTCATATACTCATCCACATGGCTGTAAGCATTCTTCCATGCTTTCCTTCTCCTTGGAGGCCTTGATGACTGACACAGTAAGGAATGCTCTGAATCACACAAGCTTGGGATGCCTGCATCACACTCAAAGGATTAAAGACCTTGCTTTGATATCGCTGCTTGTCTCCAGGAGCATGTATTTCTACTGACAGCTTAAAGTCCTATATCCTAATGGTGACTCAAAATATGATAAAAATATGTGACCCACACATGGAGTTCTCTATTATTAATATATTCATTATATAGAACATGTATGCAATATTGCGATTCTCTCTTGTCCAAATCATACTTGGCCAAGCTGAATGAAGTAGCAAAGTTCTATCAGACTACAGTAGTTTGTATGTGATTTTCTTGTCGTGGAGCCTAAGTGTGTTTTGTAGTACTAAAACTAACCATTTCATTTGTAATTACATTGGTGCAAGAGAAGAGATGCAATATTATTTTACTACAGTATTATAGATATAATCTCAGCCTTATTAATTTCAGTTGGAATCCACATAATTATAGGTGCTATCATTAGAGAGCAGTTTTTGCATTATCAGACCCAAAACTGCTTAAATATCTGCAAAAATGATCCTTAGCAAATGGTCCAATTAATATTTGTTACTACACTTCAAATATAGTATTTGATGAACAGTATTTGATTAGGTACATTTGTATATAAAGCAAGTAAATAATTTATTCAATGCAGAGAAGATGACTTTCACTAAATAATGTACTACTGCAAAAACGTCCACCCATCTTGTAGGATAACCATTTCTCATGCTTCAGTATTTTATCCATGTGCCAAAGCTGCTACGAACTGGAAGAGGTCCCATCACAGATAATCAGCTGGTCATGGGTTCAACTGAGTTCCCTTATCGGACTTTGTTTGTTTTCTGCAGCAATTTGTCTATCTCACAGCTATAATAAGGCAATGGTTTATATTCAGCAGGTACAGAGTTTAAGAACAAGTTATCAGCAAATTAGTTGAACTTAGCGAGAGGGTCAAAAGCTAACAGTTACTTTTCCAACAGTTTATATTTGCCCTTCTCCTGGCATAGTTCTACCAAGTGTGCTGCAGCCTTGTGCTGCTTTTGAGTGGAGCAGAGCAAACATTCTTCACAGCAGTTAGTATGGAACTATGCTTTGGATTTGTGCTGGAAACAATGTTGGTAACACAAGGATGTTTTCATTGTTGATGAGCAGCACTTGCAGAGTGCCAAGGCCTCTTCTGTTTCTCACACCACCCACCATCAAGTGGTGGTGCATAAGGAGTTGGGAGGGGAGAGCTGACCCCAGCTGACCCGAGGGATATTCCAGACCATATGGCATCATGCTCTATAATAGAGCTGGGGGAAGAAGTGTGTGATGGGGCTGAACGCCTGCCCGCCCATGGGAAATTAATTAAACTCTTATTTTGCTTTTCTTGCACACATGGCTTTCGCTTTACCTATCAAAATGTCTTTATCTCAACCCATGAATTTTCTTATTTTCACCCCTCTGACTCTTTTTCCCATCCTGCCAGCAAGGAAGTGAGTGAATCACTGTGTGGTCCTGAGTTCATGGCCAGCATCAAGCTATAACAAGCTTCAATGGCCACAATTGTAGAATGCAATGCAAAGGCGATATTTGTCATCAATTTTTATAATGGTTTGTATATCTGACAACATGTCCAGAAAAAAAACCAAAAAACAAAACTGATTAAAAAACTTAATTGTACACTAAACACCCAGCTCTGTATTAGTGAAACTTAATAGATAGAATCAGTTATAATCCTATTATTAAACCAATTGATTGTTGTATAAGGTAATATCTCATTTTTATTAGTGTTACTTATCCTACATTAGAATAGCATAAAAATGGAACACATTTTATGAAATAAAATAGAGGCACTTCTAGAGCATTTTGTTTGATTTAGTTTCAGACTGCTTCAGCTTTTCACAGAAATTGGTGTTCTGCATGGTATTTTAAAATTTTTTCAGTGGATGAATATCAATATTTGCCTGAAATCTAGATATCATTGAGAAGAAGAGCAAAATGTCTGTTGGAGGACTTCTCAGTGAACTGGAATCTTGGGTTTCTTCTATGGTTGTTTACTCTCTATGAGAGCACATCAAAAACTCTTTATAGAAGGCTTTGTCTGCTGTAAATCAGTGTATTTTTATCAGTCTTTCTCAAATATGGACATGCATTGTTCTCTTTCTGGGGATGAAATAGCCTATTAATATCTGGATTCAGCTTCAAGTTTTCTAGACAACAGATCTGAGCTGAGGTTTCTAGCAAAGTGTTTGGAACATCCCTGACCAATTTATACTATAGGCATAGCAGAAATTTCACACATTTCCAAGAGAAGTCTGTACATTTGGTACGTGTCTCCATCATCCTGTTCTTAGCTTTTCATATTCTAGTCATTTTATATGTTTTGTGTTACCAAGCTTATAAAAATCTATTTATAGATCTTACAATTTTTTTGCTTATCAAAATCTATTTATAGGCCATTCATAGTGTTTGTCTTCATGCAGCAACATGATTTCTGTGTCCCAATATAACAGGGGCAAAGAGATTGTTCTCAGGGTGACAGCTGCAGTTTCCCTCATGACAAGTCACTGCTCTTGTGCTTCTGAGACTTAAAGCAGATTCCCTTCTTCACCTCAGCTCTGGAAAAAACATATTCAAAGGGTTTTGTTTCTTAAAATAAGACTTCATAAAACTGCTGAAGCATCTGTGGCCAAGCTAGGAAATGTTTACTCCAGAAAACTATTATTTTAGTCTACACCAATCAACAGATTTGAAAGATTGGTGTGCTGATGGGAGTTTTGCTAACTCCTATGAACATGAGTGAAGCTTTACCAGCCCTAACTTCCTGTTCCCATAGCAGAATCAATAAAACATTTCCCCACTGCAGCAGGGCCAGAGTGCAGCCACTAGGGCTGAAGCTGTTACTAAAGGTAAGTTTGAGTTTACATGCTGGGTTATAAACTGCGGTGGCTGAAGTGCTGACATTAATTTCTATCCTCTGAGGATGTTACTGATGCAGAAGCCCATGAAGGACCACTAGAAAAGGCTTAGGGTGTAAACACCACAACTCTGTTCCGAAATGTAGCAATGCTTGTATGTCAGGGTCTTTTGATGTACAGCTGAGCTTTTAGAAATAAAGCAGAATATTTTGCCTATATCTGGTCCTTTTTCAGAATGAATGCATACAATCTAAGAAATTATATAATCTAGTCTTAATTTACACCACTCCAAAAAACTTATTCCACTATAATTACAATAGGAAACTTATTTAACTATTTATTATATTCTACCAAGAACAAGATAATTTCAGAAGCCAGTTCTTTAGTTTACTGCGTACTTTTGTGAACACAATTATTACTTTTTGATGTAGCTCAAAATTATTACCTTGGCTAAGGATTTAGTGGTTTTTTAGCAGTTATCTTTCATTTGTTATGCTAAAACCAATGTTTCTTCTGCCATGTATGGATTTATTCTACTGTTTGTGATGCTGTCAACATTACTGTAGAGATTATTAAAAACAACAACAAATACCCACCAAACCAAACAAAAAACCCAAAAAAACCCAAAATCACAACAAAAAAACAAACAAACAAATACCCAAAACAAACAAAAACCCTCCAAACCATTTCCTGGAGTTGTATGTAATAATTAAATCTTCTTCTGGAAGATGCACACTTTCTCAACACATTCACTGTCTTGCAAATCTTGTAGTTATCTCTATCTAACAAAAAGCTATTTTTACTAAGTTGTTATACTTGTTCATGACATCAGACTTAGAAAAGATAATATTGCAGCTTTTAGGATTGAATTTTCTGCAGAATGTTCCACTTCTCAGTAGAATTGATGTCACAACAAACAATATCCGATCAAATTTTTGGCCATGTTACAAAATCAGTGTCTTGCAGATACTCCGCAAAACAGCATAAACCATAATGTTTTGATCATTTTACAGTCTTCCTTCCTTCCTTCCTTCCTTCCTTCCNTTCCTTTCTTTTCTTCCTTCCTTCCTTCCTTTTCTTCCTTTTCTTCCTTTTCTTCCTTTTCTTCCTTTATTTAAACTCAGTCAGATTAGAATGTGTAGAAAAGAAAACTCTAATAGTATATCACAGCTCTAATCCCGAATCTACATCTTGGAAGGTAAGTCTGTTCATGAGTGTGTCTCATTATACTCAGCTGAGGCCATTGGTGTCTCAGTTTATGGTAAAGCTAGCAATAAAACCAGATTACAACTCAATTGGATGATATTCTGGTAGGAAAATGTTTAAAAGAGGTAGAGGAATAAATTTAGAACATTTTCATCACAGTGTAATAAAAAAGAGAAAGTATTTCCACACTCCAATTGGTTTAGAGTTTTATTTCTGTAATCCAATCATAATTTCATTTTCTGGCTCAAAATACAATGGGCCAGACTTTGTGATGCAAGCTGATGTGGCAACTGTAAAGATATTATATTTTGTTCAATTAGACCATAAGAAATAGCTGAAGGGAAAACAAGCAATTAAGCAAAAGAATAAACCAATATTTCAGGGGCATTTGAAATATATGATACATCCAGTCATATTTAATCTCTGCCAGTGTAGATTACAAGGCATAC
The DNA here is from genome assembly GCA_013389925.1 of Aegithalos caudatus. Taxonomy (NCBI): domain Eukaryota; kingdom Metazoa; phylum Chordata; class Aves; order Passeriformes; family Aegithalidae; genus Aegithalos; species Aegithalos caudatus. The sequence continues at coordinate 63,753 of WEIU01012653.1, read as the reverse complement.
AACAACAAAGAAAGTTAACATATTGCATTTATAACCGTATCCTGAATATATTTCACAATCTGTTGAGTATATTTAAAAATACTTGGAAGCCATCCAAGCTCTTAAAAAGTGGATGTATCTCTCATTAGCATTTTGAAGATGTCAGCCATTTTTATATTGGGTAATAGAAAGTAATCTGCCAGGGGAAATAGTGGACTGCTGTGTGTCAGAACAAATATGATTAACATTGTGCCAGATGCATGTCCTCATGAAGTCCCAGGAGAGACTGCAGAAGTAGACCTTGTAGTCAATTACTGAAATTGGAACTGCTCTGTACCTTCGATTTGTGTGCACCAGCAGTAACTTTCACACAGGGCTACCAGAAATGCTGCTTGTGCATGCTTCCGTGCAGAGCATTAATAAGCAGATACATGCACATTATTATCCATGTTTTCTTCTTCTTTGCTCATAGTCATTTTGTTCAAGAGAAATTAACACGCTCTGCTGCTTCTACATAGTAAACATACATTTAGCTAAAAGTAATAGAAAGCAGAAAAAATATTGCTGATGTAGATCTTTATTCCTTTTTGTTTATTAATGGTCTAGAAGAGAGATAATTAACTTGAAAAGTGGTGTAGAAAAAAAGTGTAGTAGTATGTAGGTATAAAAGAATGTATTTTTTACTAGTGTGTTTTAGTTTTGCCCCTCCACCTTAGATTAGTGCACACAAATTTTTTTAAACTATTTCAAGTGCAGAATAATGAGGATTAACACATTTATTGTATTTTTGCACTTACCCTTCTCTGTAAACATAAGCTGCATAAATTTTGTCTGATGAGTGATGACACAATATGAATTGGTGAAATTTGGAGTTGGTTCATATTTTGTGTGGGAGAAAGGCTTTTGTAAAGTCAACTGAATTTTTCAGAAAGTCCTTGCTTCAGATTCCTTTCCCTGAGGACCTTTTACTTTGAGATACATATGAAAACTGTTCACTGATTCATAGGCATGAGGACAACATGGGCTGTATCACAGACTAATGGTTCACTCAGGGTACTTATAAACATTACAGTTTGAGCAGACAGGAGTCTGTCTGCTCATGACAGTCCCAAGATAGCAGGATACAAGCTGTGTGATGGCATTACAACAGTGTTGAGTCTGAATGAGTAAGTGCTGCTGGAAAGAAAGATTAGTGGTTCAAAAGCCTTGACTTGAAATCTGAAGTTCTCTGGGTTTAGCCACTTCAGAATAGCTCAAGGAATGAGGTCACTATTTTTTAATATATTGTGTTTCTCTAAAACCATAGGAGATAAGGATATTTCTTATGTCTCCATTGCTTACACTGTATAAAATATTCCATTGGGAAATCCATACTGAACAATATTAAAGGAGAAACACACATTTTCTGATGATTAGTGTGCTGTCCATCTATCGCCTCAACCCCTGAGATGTAATGGCACATGGGTGTAGCACCTCCCAGTCTCCAAACCAAACGTTTGTTTTTCAGCTGTGTGTACATGGCTTTTATGAAACATTTAAAATGAACTGCTGCCCTCACACCTGCTCTAAAACGTTGTCTCTCGAATTGACACATCCCAAATATGTACAGATTTGAATCAGCATACTGCAGGCTGAAGCACTTATGAAAATAACCTGCATTTTTTTGCTGCTGGGTTAGGGTTTTCTTCTATCTTGCAAAAAACTATGCTTTAATAAGAATACTTTTGGCCATAGATGGAAGAAGTGCTCAACACACAAATAATGGAAGAAATAATTACAATAAGTTATATGGCAGAGCTCTATACTATGAACTTATTTGATAAAGATGAGCTATAGTTATGATTATAGGAGAAAACTCAGTTCCTGCCATTCCTTTTTGCTGCCCACCTCCTCCTCCCCATTCCCCATCAATTATCTCCCTTTTATCTGAACTGAGTGCCAAGTTTCAATTGCACCCAGACACTGTGAAGGCAAAGACATTGTGCCATCTGGGTTTGCTGTTTTGCTGAGAAAGGAACATTGATCTGTGTCAGTGCTGTACAGATTTTCATTCTAATTACCCAGCCAACCTCATGTACACACTGAACAAGACAGGTGACAGCAGAGATATCTGCATAACTTCACATAGGATGGAAAACCTCACTTAGGGCTTTTATGGAAAGGTTGGCTGAGACTAACCAGTCTGATCATGTAGGATGAAAGTATCGGACTTCTTAACTACCTCAATCAGAAGACAGTAAACAGAAAGCATTCAATAAACACTGAGTAGAGGTCTTATGTTGGGAGAAGAGTGTCAAAAATATGCACACAAATAATAGTGTACTTTTGTAGCAGATTAAAAGTGCAGGTAAATTGGATTCTGAAAGAAAAAAAAAGTCAATGAAAAACAAAACAAATTTAGAATGGCAATTTGTCCCTACTTTTTGAAATGTATTTCCATGAGTACGTAAATACACTTGAGAGCAATGTAAAGAGAAATGTTTTACATGACTTAGAAATAATTTTACAGAGGGAATCTCTTTTAACTTCAACATCTTCCTTTATCCATTTGTTTCATCTATCACATGAAAGACCATCTGTTAGCAAAAGATGATTTAATTTTCAGGCTGGCCCCTCTCTGGGGGCATTTAGGTCCCAGTCTCTAAAAATGCTGTGGTTCTCAACTCTCTATACTTCACTTTCTCTCTGGTGAAAAACAAAGCAAAGGGCTTGAAGTCTGGGTGAATAGCTTTCAGACATCCACAAAAAGAGTTTTGAAAATGTTTTCTGATGTAGCAGACTTGACCAGAGTGTCTTAGAACAGAAGGAAGCCCATAGGTACCTGTTAACAGTACCTGTTAGTAGTACAAAACACACCTCTCAATAACCTAATAGATCTATAAGTTTCAGAGTTCTTAAAAAGGTAGCAATGGACAACATCTATAACCTCTTATGTAAGGTGATTGAAACCTTTGGACATTACAGGAAAGAATATATATTTCAGGCATACAGTGGGGAGTTATTTTTAAACTCCCTATCATCCGAATTTCCTTTTTGTTCCTTCTTTTAGTTATGGTTGTTTGCCCTTTTCAGCAATAACAAGGTTTGATTTTTTTT
>WEIU01012653.1:37714-55885 GCA_013389925.1 Aegithalos caudatus | reverse complement strand
TCTTTTTGTCACACTTCCTCACTGTTTCTCTTCCCATCATTTTGCCAATAAATTAGGGCGAATTCAGTAATGATTTAGCTTAGCTTTAAAAATTAACCTAATTCTTTCAATATGAAATAGAGTGTCTGAACCAGCAGGTCTGAGTACATGTGAAATGAGGTAAAGCAAGCTTATGAATCCACAACTGAAATACAGTTTTTGAACATGTATTCAGTGTGTGGGACTTAGTGTAGTACACTTCTGAATTGTTTGTTTTTCCAGCCTCTAGTCCTTAAAGAGGGTACATTATATGTGGCAGTAACCTCAGAGGAAGGTCTACTGCCAAGAAAACATATTACTACAGTTCAGTAATGTAGCCTAATTGTTTTCTCTCTGGTCAAGTTACCCAGAAATACTTGCTTTTCTACAGCTCTGCAGCAACAGTTAGTTAGATTAAATGATCAAGAGAATTAGAGCCATTTTCCAAGGTTTTATTACTGAAAAAGGCCTCCTTCTTTCACAAATTATGTATCCTCCCTGAGTAGGGTATTTTTACAAATGGAGATTTCTATCGAGAACAATCATTTTATGGTGAAAAATGTTCCTTCATCGTGGATGCATTATATACCATACTGTGTGGGATAGCTGTAGGACATGAAATGATTTGCAAGTTACTAAGGCAATAAAACTACAACGGGCAAAAAGCAGAATTAACTACAGTGTGTAGGACTAGCATCTTCTCATTCTTTACCCAGATTTACAGGACAAGGAATAAATGGACAACGATTAGCCAGTGTTTCTGGATATAGCAATCATCTTCCTTCCTTATCAGGAAACAATGGATCTAAAGCCATGAAGGGCTGAGGAGTAGAGGAACCACTCTCTAGTCGCCCTTTATAGTGTGTTTTCTGTGGTCCTTTAGGGCTCAGTGCTGGAGTTTCACCCAGCATAGGACTTTGCTTTTATGGCACAATCCAGAGCCTTAGAAAGTGGGAAAATATTCTCAGCACTCTCAGGGCTAAGTGAGACAAATTAGCTTATCAGTCTCTGGTGGAAAGCTGAAGATTGTTTCTTTACTTATCTCTAAATAACCTTCTATTAAGCTAAATTTGCTAGAGGAAAATTCTGTCATCTGAGAAAAAAATTATAAAGCCGTGAATCAAATAAAATTTTCTATAATTGGTCTAATGATCTGAGAAGGGTTGTTTTTCAGTCAGTAGTGTAATTTAGAAGGCCCTGCTTTACTGATTCTATTTATGGAAACTGATCTATTGATCTGATCTCTCACACTAATTGAAAAAGCTAACAAAACAGACTGAAGAGAAAGGATTCTGTGAGGTAGAGATAATAGAAATAATTTAAATGTTTTATATTGATTTAAAAGAACTGCAATTAAGTCTTTCTGGTAATTAGTAATTTCTTTTTTCTACCAGGATAAATACATTGTACCTCAACATAATTACTCACACTGCAGATTACAAAGAAAAATTGGCTAACAGTCTACTCTTGGCCTTTCCTAAGAGGTAAAACGAAACATAACTTAGAAAGCATTTGGGGTTACATGGAGATTCTTTTGAGAGAAGTGTGCAAGTTGACTTATTTTATGAGCTGCACAGGAAGTTCTTATCTCAGTCACAAGAGGAATGGACCCTCCAGAAATAGTTCACAGGTAAGAAATTACAGCAGCTCTCCAAGGCCCTGGTTGCTCTGTTTCCAGAGTTTACAGGATTGTCTCTGCTCCTTCTTTCCAGCCTCTCACAGCTACCTGTCTTCACTACTGTTATATTATGGGCTGTAGGCATGAGAGAAGCACTTTGGTTGTCTTCGAGTTATAGACAGACTTGGGAGTTACTGCTTATTTAAATGATATGAATGAGCTACCAGAAGAGAACAATACAATGAAGTAATGCTGAACTTGCACTTTTAAAATGTGCACTCCATGGCTCATCTTCAAGCCTTTGTAGTTTCTCTTTATTGAGTAATTTTCCTTTCAAGGGACCTTGTGAAAACTCCTGAGCAAACTAAAATAGCAATGTATTTTCAAAGAAAAAAATAATTATTTACAACGGGTAAATGGTTATTTACTCCCTTCATGAGTATATGCACCTAGAAATTTTTCAGCACATAGAAATTTTTCAGCAGCTTTTGTAACTTGGTTATGCCCATTTTCAGTATACTGCATAAAAAACCCCATGGACTCACACTGATTTTTCTAATTATATATGTAGACTAGATCAGTCAAAACAAAGTTTTCTAGAACTGCTACAATTCAGAAGTTTTTCTGTTACATTCGACAGAAAAGCAAACAAAAACCTGAATTCACCAGGAATTTGGGACATCATGCATTTGGGATTTTTTTTGCTATTGACAAACAGCAGCCATTAGAAAGTCTTGAAGATTTCTTTACGACATTTCCACCACTCTGAAAAATGTATTTTATTTTTGAAGTAGCCAGAAATAATTTTATCAGTAGGCTTATTTCGGCCTTTTCGTTTTCTCTGTTTGGAATGCAAGGATTTTGGGATGGGGTTAGCTTCTATTAATAATTAATGTGTTTCTGCTGGTAAATTTATTTGCTGTAATTAAATTTCCTAAAAATTTAAAATCGCCGTGGTGGGGTTTTTGAAGTACTAGGTCAGCTGAGGCCCTTTAATTAGGAAAAAATTGCTGGTGGAGTACTGTTGAGAAGAACCCAGCACGGAATTTGCCTTTTTCTTTGGCCCGACAATCATAGTCTTAATTTGCTTCTCAGTGTTTCACATGTAAGAAAAATTCTAGACAAAAGTTTTGATGGTTGAAGTTATTATATTTTACTTTTAAAAATGGAGTACAGAAGAAAATTGTGAAAGTGTGTTGCAACCTCAGAATTAACTGTCTGAAATGTAGGAGTGATCCCAGAATTTAAGTAACTTGAGCAAAATTAGCTCTGAATTTTAACCCTGTATAGAAGGCTGTCACATTTTTTCCTGTCAATCTCTATTTAATCATTTAAGACTTAAAAAAAACAACTCAATGTAATATTAGTCATGAATGATGCAGAATATTCAGGGAGTACATAAGAAAACCTCTAAAATAATGTTGAAGAAAAGAAAGTTCTATTATAATTAGCATTTCTTATAACTGCTGTTTATTCATTAGATTACATTGGACAGGATTCTCCATCAAAAACTTCTCCTTACTTCTGTCAAAGAAAGGCTTTTCACTGCCCCTTATCCTAAATTCAAAATCATTTTTCTCCCCTGTGCATACATGGCCTAGACTCCCTACTGTCTTGCACAGTGTTATTGTTTATACAATTTTATACAATTTCAAGGTGTATGTGAAAAGCAGAATGTTTGTACATCAAGCACATGTACTCAAATGAGTAAATTAAGTGCATATGTATGTATTGTTTATTCTTATTAACAATCCAAGAATCCAAGAATCCAATTAATAATCCAAGTTTTCCTTGCATAAAACCAGATTATTTTGCAGTATTAAAGAGTTCTTTTCATTTGTTTTCTTTATTTAGGAAATCTATTAAACCCATTATCACAGCAATTAGAAATGAAATTACTTTTTATACTATGAAAATGGCTTTATTTTGCAGGAGCTATTCCATTTTTTCTGGTAACTTACTTAGTTACTACATTTGCATGAAAAAGAACATAACTGTCCCAATCTACAGGGTGTTATCCTGCAACACTTCATAAGCCAAAGCCAGCAGATGATGAGCTATAATAGGCTTTACTGCTTTTAAGGACATGTATATATGTGCATGTTTGTGCTAGTGATATACTTGCAAACAAATTAAGTGTATAAAACATTAGAAAAGGGCCTGAATGTCCAGTCTTTTCTACAAATCTGTCAATTATTAACACAAAAAACAGCAACCACCCCCCTGCCACCAAAAACCAACTTCCTGGGGAAAAAAAAAAAAAAATTGCTGAACATTTTAACAGACTGCTCCTAGGGTAACCTTCCTTCCAGTGTTCAGGTGTTAACATTGAACCATTTAAATATTTTGTGCTTTACAGTCCTTTACCAGTGCCTGATGACCTAAATCATATGCATATGTTTTAATTATGGCAGCATAATACAGTTTTTTTTCTCCAAGTAGTACAAGTCCATACTGGCATTTCTTCAAGTTGTGTTAAGTGTTAATTCTCCTGCACTGTATAGTATAAGTACTTAAAAAGAATTATTTAAAGGTTTTTCAAGAATTCTTCAGCTTTGTTTTTCTTTGTGTGAAATAGAGCCCACTCTAGGACACTCATTTGAGTAATAATTCTTTTCTATTTCCTAGAGCCAAATATAATATTCTGTTCTGTACCAATAGCTGAAAATGTTACAAGAGGTTAATTTCACCATTAATGTTTCTTGGAAATTTCCTTTTGAATGTGATCCAGTAGTTCCATATCTTTTTGTGTGCGTGTGCTTTGTTCTCATTCTTCATAAAATATCCTATTTCTGTCTTTCCTTTTAATCCATGCTGTAGAGAGGTGTTTGCCCATTATTATGTAGCAGACAATGAATCCACAACAGTAGCAGGGAGACAGGCATTCTGTCCTACAGGGAATGACCTGGAGGTATCAAATGCTAATTCAAAGGTCATGAAAATGGGGATCAATGATAAGGAGCATGACACCAGTCCTGCCCTGTGGCTGTGATGTCTGTCACCAGAGGACTGCTGATGCACAGGTTCTCAGTCAGGGAAGCTTCTCATCAAAGACTGAGCTCAGCAGAGGTGGATGCTTCAGGCAGTAGATGGAGCAGATGGATAGATGGAGCAGATGGATAGGAATGCCACTGGTAGCAGGGTCTGGTATTTCCAAGCCACAGATTTGGTCCTTCACCTCTTCCTGAGTGAGAGGGTGTGGCAGCTTTCTGCCCTTACGAAACTTTGTCTGTGACATTTATACTGTAAGGCTCTCCCTGTTGAGTCTGAGCCAGCACAGAAACCTCCATGGAGGTCACACACTATTATTGTGGCATAAACTTTGTTTAATTAATGAATAGTTAGGAAAGAAAAGAAGACAAAAACCAGTTTCTTTCAAACTCCCTCCCTTTTCTGCTAGAACTGTTTCCTACATTCCTCTAGCTCTGGGAGTGCTTGGAAACCTATGAGCCATCACAGAACCAAAACAGAGCAGTATTGCTACTGCAAGGATGTTTTTTAAATAACTGAAATGTGCAGCATTTGTGAAGTTTTATTTTCAGAAACCCCTTTTAGCAGTAAAACAGTGAAGTAGCAAGTTCTTCAAGTTGCACATATTACAAGTGTAAAAAACACACCCTAATTTTAGGTTATTAATTCTTTTTAAGACTAAACCAGAATCAATCAGTTCCCCTTAATCCCTATAAATGCTTTTCCTTTTAAATTGCTACTTCAATTTTTCAAGGCTTCATTTCACAAAGGAATAGGAATTAGCTCTGCAGACATAACAAATTAGCCATATTGATCCTGCCAAAAGTGCTAAATTATTAATAATCAGCCCCTCCCTACACAGCCAGTTTTAAACTCAAAAAAAGCCCTCAAGAAATCTCTGTAACCATCTGGGCACATCTGGGCACATTTATGTACTTCCCCAAATCTGTTTTATGGTTTAATCTTCTTCACTAATTTATGTTACTTGTGATATACATGAAGGAACATATAAAAATAGATTTTACCTGTTTTGCTCTCATGTTTTGGGAGGTAACTAGCATTCTTAAATGCACTAAAGTTCCACCAAAGGGAAAGAGATAAAAAAGAAGAGAGAGAGTCAATATTCTTTAATGACATTCCAGCTGTCTTAGTTCTCAGAGCCTTGTTTGCAGACAGCCATGTCAGCACTCCAAGTGAAATAAACTTTATTGGCCTGAAGTGCCAATAGTGAATGACTGTATTACGGTTGCTGATATGCATACTCTGGTGCCAGAGACTGCTTAGACAGAATGAATATTGTTGTTATAAATTACTCCTCGGAGTAGAGAAAAAAAAAATAAACACTTCTGCTCCATTCTCAGACAAGTACCGACAGATATTATAGATATATATATTTGCATTCTGAATGAGCTGTGCTCTCTGTAGAGATACTGGAGCACTATTTAGAGAAGGTCTTTCGACATAGAGTGCTGTGTTTCTCCCACATGAGTGCAATCTCTGTGCATTCCCTCCCCTGTCATCATCACTGTACCCTGTGATCACAAGATCACAAGAAGGATGAAAGAGGTTATTCCTATAATGGGAGTCACATTCTATTATCTTAATTCAAAGTGAGTTGTCTTTTTCCTCTGGAAGTGTCTCATCATTTTAAAAAAGGGTATGCCAAAAGGGCAAAACTTTGGTATCTTTGTACTGGACTATATATATATATATATAGAGAGAGAGAGAGAGAGAGAGACAATGAACATAAGATGAAAGTGGTGCTGTAAAGCATGCTGGTAGTTTCATTATCATATGGTATAAAACCATAAAAGATTCAAATAGACCTAGTGACTCCAGCACCTATTCATGTAATAAGATGCTGTTAAGGAGATAAAAACCCATTTGAACAAGTTCTGGACCTTAATGTGTTATTTATGCTTACTATATATTCATAAGAATCTTGTGAGACCTTCTAACCTGTGCATCTGAAGCAAAATTTTGCAACTTTCAATTTCATGCTTTTTTAAGCCTTTTTCTATTACATGTCCAGAAACCTCTTAACAGTTGCACTTTGCCCATTCACAAAATTGCACATGTACAGAAGATGTATATGCTCATGTGTTAACAGCTAGAGCAAGATGGGTGTACATTATGGATCACAGTCAGATTTTAGTTATTTAATAGAGAAGAATAGAATATTTCAATTGGAAGTGACCCACATTGACCAACTAGTTGAAGTGCCATAATTTTGTGGTCAATGGGAGTTAGCAAGACATTAAAATATATTTAGTTTTTTCTAATACATTTCTTCCCTCTGTCACAAAACAGCCTTACCTGCTAAAAAATGCATGGAGTTCTCTCAGGGAATAGCTACTGCCCAGCCCTGCTGAGCTGTCAAAGTCAATGTCTTATTGCTTAGATACCTCCCTGCCTCAAAACAAAGGACTGGTCCTGACCCATTGAGCACTTCTTTCACAGGGTCTCATGTCCTAGAAAACCATGAAAATTTAAGTTACTCATTAGCCCTGGGGACAATCCTGTACTTTTTCAGCTCAAGATGAACTCAATATCACAGGAAACAGGCAAACCTGATACTTAAATGTTCAGACTTTTCATACAGGTACAATTGAAGAGTCACCAAAACTGAACAGAATCAATCAGTTGTGAATAGACAGATTACCCTGAACATCATATTGTAATAAACCAAGGCACTTCCTGACTAACCACCATGTAATTTTTAAGTAAAGCTTTAAATTAAGAGACAGATTTTCACTATAAATAAACCATCATTCTTCTACTGAAATTAAGACCACACCTTGTTGTTTAATAATGATATATGGTTACATTTTATACTTACTTTTTTTTTTTTTTGTTTTTTTTTTTTTTTTTTTTTTTTTTTTCTTCCTGGAACAACAGGAAAAATCTGTTAAGATTATCCTTAGAGCTCAAAAAAATTCTGTTGGCTCACTCTGGACTTTTGCTCTACTTTCTCTAGTGCTATTTACAGACACAAACTTATGCAATGGTTTTAAAATACCATAAAATTGATAGCTTCAGAACTCAGACATGGAAATGTCAACAAAGTTTGGGTTTAGCTCAAATCTAAAGGATCTTTGAAGTTTATATGTGCATAGATTTTGTTCCTAACTTTTGGCCAAGACCTAGACTACAATGATAAAAATAGCTTGGCAGCATCATGTAAACCCAAGCCATCTGCACCCAAATTAAGCAAATTTTCTGTCTTTGCTGATTAGTATTTCTGGATCATTGCCACTCTGTATGGTTAAACTAGTCTAGTCTTGCCAATAGGACATTTCAAACAGTGCAACAAGTTGCTGCATCATTTAAAAAGTACATCTTCTTTTTGAGTCACATAACTTACACTTATTTTTGTGGCAGCTGAAGTACTAAACTCAAGGCTTGGATTTTCTCTCTGAAGTGCCGTCTGGGAACTTGAAGGAAGAGCTAGAGTCATGAAACAACAAATTGTATCCAACCTCACATGATTAATATAAGAACACAATGTTCTCTTTCTATTTAATGATGGGATTAACAAATTAAATTGGTAAATAGTTTGGGGTTTTTTTCTAATTAAGAACATTCCATTAAACAGCCTTAGGTCTACAAGAAGGAAGGAAAGAATGCTACAGGTGATGTGGATTCTCCACTAATGACTTTTTTTATTATATTGATTGAATTGTTCTACTACCACAAAGTCTATAAAGCTCAGTCAAAATTATAAGCCATTTTGCTAGAATCTGCAGATGAAAATATTCTGATGGTGTTCCAAGACCCATATACTCACAATTTTTCCAAATCCATAGTCTTTAACAACTTATTTGCTTACTTTTGTACATGAGAAGCACGGAGAAGTCTGCTCGCTACTGCTGGGCAGGGAATTTTATGTTTCATTGATGAAAATTATCTATATGATTACCTTGAAGTCTATATAGGTCTTAAGCAGAACTAAAGTGAACTCTACCTGATTTACCTCCTCACTGTATTTCTAAGGTTAAACTATTTATTATGGGCTCTAAAGAACCTGAAATGCAATAAAATAATTAATTACAGTTGCAAATCTGAAGAAAAATTGAATGACATAGTGCATGTCATTTCCAAGATGACTTGTCACCAAAAAAAGTTTAAAAATAAAAATACAGGGCACACTTTTAAAAAGGACAGTTCACTTACAACCACACAAAGGTGCTAAAGGGAAATCATCAAAGTAAGTCTGTGTCTTGACCTACTTTTCTCTTTATACTTCCAGGAATAATTCTTTGTCCCTGTTACAAAATAAACTTTAGAACTTGGGAAAAGAATTAGTGTGAGAGCAATGGAGATTGAGCACTGAGGTGAGCTACAGGCCTAGCCAGAGAAGTCAGAGAGATCTGACCAGCTGAGCTACGAAAGAGAGGAGATATTTGGGAGTAAGAGATGGATCTCCACCTTCATGTGCTTTCTGTCCTTGGCCTTTTCACTAAGTATCTGAAATAAGGAACAAAATGAATACTAGATTTTGTTATACTGACAATGGCCAAACTGCAATTGGACAAAATATCTGTATTCCTGTTCTACACCCTACATACCAACAAAAAAAACCAACAGACTTTTAAACAATAATGCCTTATGTTGACCACCTTTTAAAACCATATATGTAAATCTATGTCATACACTTTTATTTTTTTTCCCTAGAGGAAAAGAGCCACATATTCAGTTGCTGGAAATCAACTCACTTTTTTCTGGTGGGTTTCAAGTTTCTTAGCTAATTCTGATTCCAGGTGATGCAAGTGAATAGATATAAAATCAGGATGAAAATCCACTGAAAGAGAACCCATTCTTATCCCTCGTTTATGAATCTTAGTCACTTTCTGAGTATAGATACATGCAGGTACTGTATAATCTGCCAATAAAATACAGAGGTGTAACATACAGGTGAGAGAGATGTGCTGGGCATGGGCTTGGAGCGTGCAGTGCTGTTTCTCTGCCCATTGTTAAACTCAAAGCACTTGCTAATACTCACTCTTGGTTATAGATTCTGTATAACATGTAACAGCAACAGTTCACAGCATAATGCTTAGATATGCTGAAGTTAATGCAAATATACTAGAACTTTTGCAATGTAAAGAAACAGTGATTTCTGAATTTACTGCACAGATCACTTTTTGGGATATATATCTTCTCCACATTCTGCCCTTTTGCCTCTGTCACGTTCCTCCCATTTTGTCTCAGGCATAAGCAGATGCCACGCTTTTCAGAAAGGAAAAAAGAAAACAACAGAAATGAATGAAGGTGTGTCATTCACATACCCACTCTCCACTCTGGAAATGCCAGCTCCCTGGTACTACATGCTATATAGTAAAGTGCATTTAGCAGGTGGAATTCAGATATTAAGTAACAACTATTTCCTGTCCTTTAAGAACAAGAGGAAGGCTACACAGGTTACATCCAGCCCAGTAATTTGTCATGGAAATGAAGGTACTGTCAGACGATTACAAGAAGAGATACTTATGATACCTTTTATTCAACTGGTTACTAAGTGGGGCTTAGTAAACCACACTAAACCAGATGTAGTTCCTATATATTTATTATTCTTTTGCATTTTTCTCTTGTAAGGAGCAAAATATTGAGATTCATTCACAATTGTGCTTTTATTTGCATATATTTATGAAATGAAATTCGAAAGTTAGGAAAAAAATATGCACTTCAAAGCATAATCACACAGGAAAAAGACAAGAGGACTTATTAGTTTTTGTTGCTGCTGTAGCAAGGAGGATGGCTCATACTTACTACCACATGAATTATAATAAAGACATTTTAAAACCTGCAGAAAGTATCTCCACTGCATGCTGTAACAGGCATAACAAACCTGTCCAATTTTGGCTTCATATTGCTGTGGGTGAGGTGTTAATGACCTATTGGAATTGAAGTTGATTACAGTCTCATTAAACAAATGGGTGGAGTAAGCATTCAAATACTCTGAGTAGTAAAAACATCTGTGTATGCAGGAGCAAAAACACACTGCCACCTGACAAGACCATGTTGTCTAATGAAAATCATGAAACTGAAAAGTGGGTGTTTCTGTTATATAAGTAGTGGTGTAGGCAGCCACGGGAGCCCTGGCTGAGGAGTGCACACAGGACAGCTGTCCCTGGAACCAGGACTGAGAAGCCCAAGGTTGTTCAAATGCAAAGTTGTGCCACTGATGATCATATACACTGGGATGTTCCCTCAAAAAATTTATCAAAGGGTAAAAACAACAATGGTCATTTTCTTTCATGGCAAAGGAACTCTTGAAAGACTCAGATTTCAAATTTGAGTCAATGAAATGCTGAACAATATCTGTAGTGTGGCTTGATTGGTCTTTTTTTTTTTTTTTTTTTTTTTTTTTTTTTTTTTTTTTTTTTTTTTTTTTTTTTTTTTTTTTTTTTTTAATCTGCTTACATTTCTTCAGGATATTTAAGAAATATAGTATTTACTTTTCCTCTAACATTTAGTCCTCAAAAATATTTCAGTTCATATGTAAAATGGACACAACAGAAAATTTGGTATAATTCTTGAAAAAATCAGAATAAACATTGATGAAAAGTGCTTTATAAGTATAAGGCATTAGTTATCACCTGTCCACTCACCTATTTTCATAACAACCACAGTCTAATTGCAAAAAAAAAAAAAAAAATTCAACACCATTCTGGATTAACCAAAAATGTTAAAAGAAATAATTAAACAATAGAAAAAAATTCTTAAAGTTAGTTGCAATAAATAATCAAGAATAGTAAAGGATAATAAAAATAACATATATTTGTTGCATATATATTTATTGCAGGAATAGAAATTGAAATAGTCTTATTTTCAGTGAAAAGTTAGTCACATAAAATAATGGAATTCTACATTTCATATGTTTTTCCAGCTTGGGCAGATGAAGTTGATAATGCTTTGGAACACAGCAGCATCTGCCAATAGAACTTATGCAATTGCTATCTCCATGGGATTTCTGAACACTGTATCATCCAGGATACAACAGTACCCTGTTTTATACACTTCATTTGGTTCCTGGGCAAGTGGATGTACATACTCAGTAATGGTGCTGTGTGGATGTATGTAGATTATAATACAAAAAATGCATTTAAAATTATGCCGAGTTCTTTCATAATGTTAATTCTTCAGTGCACTGTAATATCAGAAATTATTCATTTCTAACAATAGTTCTGTGAGGAATACAAAAGATTTTACCAGTACTCCTGTCTTACAGAGAAAGAAAAGTAGGAACAAGGTGTCTTTAAAATGAGTGTGAATTGGTATCACAGCCACCATGATGGTCTCTCTGCATGGTTCCAGTTAACTCACCCTGCTGCCCCTGCAGCTTTAATTCCTCATAGGCATGTGGTGTGTCTTGTGACACTTTCACATCAAAGGCTGCCTGAGTGACATCTGGCTTGCAGCTGGTGATTTGTGTTGCCTGTGCACTTCACACCCTGACAAGGTAAAGCCAAGACAAAGGTGGCCCACAGAGGCAGGTAGGAAGCCTCTCCCCACCATGCAGCAGGTTTAACCACTGTTGTAGAGAACCTGCAATGTGATTACAGAACCTGCTTAGAGGGTTTTGCTGCTGACTCCTTCCTGATGACTAAGCTTGCCATTATAGAGACTATGCTCAGGCTTGCTACCCTTCAGCCAGAGCCCCAGAAAGAATGCGGGCAGGATTCTTCCTCAATGCTTCCTGAAAAAGCTTTAGAAAATAAATATCATATTCAAGAGGCCATATTTTGCATCAGTCACAGTATTTTTAGAGATCAGGCAGTGTCCTCTGCATCACTTTCCCTGAATCAGGATGCCAAAAGAAGTTTGTCCCTCTGTTGCAATTAATATGTTGAGCATTGTTCCAGGGTATAGTTTTCCAATCCACAAATAAGACTCTACTTCTACAATTGTTACCAAACCAATAGCTCACAGGGATTCTGTAAGGAATGACAACAATGAAGTGTGGCTTCCTACAAAACTCTGACTTGTTGACCACCACCTTTAGCAGCTGGGCCAGACAGCTCAATTAGGACACATATAAAGATTTTGCTGTATTTAATGCTAGTCTTGCACCTGAGCCTTTCCCTCAAACATGACTATTTATTGGCAGTTCAGATCCATTTAGCCTCCCCTAGTCATTTATCTTCATAGCTGAAAGAAACTAATTTGCCTTCAGACCTTTACCCTTCAAACTGTATCACTTTATCTTCCGCCTAGCTAGGGGGAGACACGCCCTGTGAACATGACTGCACACAATGTGTTTCTCTAGGCAAAGAGGCAAATGGACTAATAAATACCTTTTTCTCTAGTCTGACTAGAGAAGGTACATTACTTGCTGAGCCTTCTGAAGAAATTTTCAGTCTGTTGCTCTGAGAAAGGAAAAGTAAGGTGGAAGGGTCATGTTGGTGAGAAAGGTGTGTACTTCCCTTTGGAGAAGTGCCACTGAATGGTCAATGCACACTTTCACAGAGGCAGAAAGTTCAGCTCATACACAGCCAGATTTGATTATCCAGTTTAAAGCAAACATATGCAAAAGCAGTGAATCAAATCCAACAAGTCAAAATAAATTAGAGTACATGTTGCCTATTGATAACAAACAATTGCATACATGAATGAGTCTCTTTCCTGTGATAATCTCTTGTGGGAACTTCTTTTTCTGACTGCATGTCAGAGATGTGCACGTCAGAGCAGAGAATCATACTAAAAGGCAGTGATCTGCTATGCAAACACTAGACTTTGCAGAGATCGTTTGTTTAGCAGTTGTTTGATGAGGTGCTTTAAGACATATTAGACTTTTGCGTAGATAGGAAATATTTTAAAATCTTTTCCTGTTTCTCAATGTATTGATTCCGTAATAAACCTGGCAGAGATACTTGGGAGAGTATAAACATGCAGACCATCACACTTGGGAGATGTATTTTTCTGAGCAGGATTCTGTGTAGGAGCTTAATGGATTTATGAATAACCAGCAATGTTGTGACTCTGCCATTCTAACAATGAACTAAATTTCACCTCTTTTGGCCATTATTTAGACAGTAAAAACCAATTGGCTACATTGTACATGATGACGTTCTAAAATTTGCTGAGGACAAAATTAAAGGCATGAGTGCAGATATGCTAAAAATTTGTCCTTATACTGTGGTTAGCCTTTTTTTTCTGTGCTTTTCTTTTTATTTTGTGCTTTTAATGCACTGCTGGGGACTCAAAATCCAGGCTGGTGTGACGCAGTTTGATGAGAGCTGCATTTGTAGCAGTGAATATCCAGCTACATCTGCAACATCTCTGACTAACAGCTCTTCAGGGTCTCTGATGTATAAAAGACCTTCAGATAATTTGACATAACTCTAGCAAAAAACCCCAAAACAAAATAAAACAAACAAACAAACAAAACCCAAACAAACAAAAAACCAACCAAACAAAAAAAAAAAAAACCAAAAACAAAACAAAACAAAACAAAACAGCAAAACAAAATAAAACAAAACCAAAAACAAAACAAAAAAAAACCCAACAACAACCACAAAAAAATAAACCCAGACAAACGAGGTCAGTAAAGATCCAACTCAATTTTTTTCCAGAAGGAAATAGAAGTGACACTTTATGATGTTTTCAGTATATAATTTTTTTTCTCAAGTCCTTCTCATATTTTTTGACTTTACTATTTGTTCTTTAAAAGTAATGTATATGTTGGAGGTTGAGGATGAGAATTCTGTTTTTTTCTGTTTCTGTCTTTCAAGAGTAATTAGAAATGTTCTTTAAGTTCTTCAGATCACTGATTAAGATCTGAAAAATCAAATCTTTGTCGATCTATTTTAAAATAGGAACTGAAGTAGCTTTCCTATTTTTCTGCCATCCTTAACTGCTCTATTTTCCTTATCAGTATTCAGGGTGACTTGCCCACTTTTTAGTTAAACTCAATGGGGCAAAATATGGCTTTTAAATATACACACATTTCTTGAAATGCCCAGAGCTGTTTGTAGTTATTTTGCTGTGTGATGTCCATTACACTTGAAGACTTTTCATGAAATGTGTAGACCTACATTCCTCAGCTGTCTTTGCAGCCTTGATTTTTGTCTAAATAAGACTCCTGCCCATGTTTGCAGTAGCAAAACTTCAGTACTATAAACTGAAAGCTAATAAGGGACTACCTTTTTCATGCATCTCCATTGAAAACTAGGCACGGACAATCACAGCTCTAAAACTATTTCCATTTCAGCCTTCTTGAAAGAAAATATTTTATTTTTTCTTTTAAGGAAGGTCTAAGTTTCTATTAAAAAGCAAAACATTACACAATAACATCTGTATACTTTACACAAAACAAAATTTTCATTCTTCACTACTCTCATTAAAACCTTTTGATTACTAGTTACCCAATGTCTTGTGCACAGAGGGGATTGTTCTGAAAGGGCTGTCTGTCCAATCTCAGTGGAGCAGGTCAGCACAGGAGGTGGAGTGTTACTTTTGATCCTGATACTGACTAGAAAAATATCTTGGGCATAGCTATGGTTCTTAGTCCAGCAATATGAAAGTAATATCTTTGAAAAAATACTTTTTGAACTACTGAGTGTGAAGACACATAAAAAATAATATGAAGTTGTTATTATTGTCCTTGGGTGTACACAATACCTCGTTTTCAAATGTCACCGAAGTGGTTTTGTTAATCAAAATATCAATCTCATACGATTCATGTAGGATGGAAATTTAGAACTCCTTTGGCAAGGGAATGAAGGGGAACTGATTTCCTACATACTATACTCTGTTCTGCTAAACTGAAGAGAATTTGCCAACAGCAGCCCTACCATCTTCCCCATAGCTTAGTCTGGGAAATTTGTCCCATGGATACCCCTGACATGGAGTTTTGCAGGTAGGACTGGCAAAGAAGTGCCGCTTTTGTATCCTGAAACAGCTCAGCTCTTGACACAGAATTAACAATCAATGCCAGTTTTGCAAGAGTTTAATAGTACATTTGGATTTTAATAAATGTAATAATAATAATCACATAATAGATATAATAATATATAATAAATATTCTCTGTTTTAGAAGGACAGTTTGAAGATTATTGAGTCACTTGTTTTGTACCCATTTCCCCCATTATTATTATGTACTTCGTGCCATCCTTTATGTGTATTTGAATAATACATGCTATCCTAAGGAACTTGATGGGAATTTGAAAGGTTTACATCAAATATAAAACAGACTGCATATAATTTTCTTGTTCCTTTCATTTATTTATGGTGGAGTTAAATTTGGATTTTTTTAGCTCCTCAACAGAATCCACATCAATTTAGAGATAAGAAATAGTTAAGCAATTAGAAAGGATCCCATTCTGTCAGTGATTTTTGAATTTGACTCTTTATATCCTTCCCCATGCATATCTAATTTTTATCTTTATGTGTAATATTTTTTCTTACTTCTCTCTTCCTTGTTGGTTTTTTTCCTTGCAATTCAGGAAAACAATCTCAGCAGAGGAATCAACTGGTTAAGTTGGTTATATGCTCTGTTGGGTACAAATCAGCACAAATAAGGAGTAGTCAGACATCTCAGTAGGGTGTGAGGGATCCTGTGTGTTTCCTGGTTGAAACGCTGCCTTGGTTTCTGTGGTGATGTTTTCTGTTTTTACTGAACTGAATAAAGAGAAGGAAAAAAAACCCAAAAAAAAACAACCAAAAGGATCAAATCAGAGCAGGATATTTGAGTTATTAATGTAATTTCCAGTGAAAAGGCAAACATATTTTTGATAGCATGTTCAGTCTAGAGAGTGCTGGACTGTAGACTGTCTACAAATAGACATGCGCATCTTGTCTGATGTAAGTCCTACTCCAATTAGTGAAAGAACAAGTCTTTTAAAACTAAGAGTCTAATACACCTTTTCTAGCTTGATATAGATGGATTCATAAGCTTTATGCATACCTGGGAGCATCAGTGCACACAGAACAAACAGGAACAAAACTCTGTTGGCTATGCCATTATGACTTCAAAAAAGCTTTGAAATTAGCCCTGCAAAAGATGCTTTCTAGCTTGTCAGGAAGGAAAGAATTAAAAATAGTTAAGAATTGTAAAATAAGCACTTTTTCCTCTTCTTTTATCGTTATTCTAGAACAATTAGTGAAGTAATTAGCAGTAGAGGCATTTAAATCACCATAACAAAGCTCCAAAGTTAATTTTATGAGTAAAATTCCCCATAATTTTTATTTTAGTCTGCTTGCAGACTCAGGAACCCAGTGATCTGACAATTTTTTTTTTTTATCCAGTCATGATTTTACCTTTTTTTAACAAAAAAAAAAAGTTTTACTCATATTTTAATTTTTTTAATCCTCAATTATAAGAAATATCTGAAAAAGAAGTGATAGGTGATGAAATACTTTCCTACAGACTAGAAGTCAAAGGACGTATTCATTTGTCCTAAAGAATCAAAAAAGAGATGGGAGTGAGAGTAAAAGTAGCTAAGTGGAGTATTTTCAATTCTGGTTTGGGGAATTCAGGATTTATCTGTTATACATAGTCCGACGAGAAACACTGAAAAGATTGTCTTACAAATTCACAGGATTGTCTTGTAAAGTTTAGCACACTTTTATTTATCAAGAAAGTGGTATCCTCTGGGTAGGAGGATAAATTTTACTGTGTTGCTATAAACCATTGAAGATATGTTTGGTAGGTTTTACAATAGCTCTACTTCATTTATGATGGTGAATGGAAATATAAAATAGATATTTGCTCTATATTCATTACTATTTCAAGTTAAATACATGGTAAGCGATCAGATGCATAAATACATGGGAAAGCAAACCCCTCATTAGTCTTAAAAACATCAGTGTTTTAAATTTTTAGTCAACAGTTAAAATAGTCCACTACAAGATGAAGTTTGCTTTCCTGTTGAATTAATTTTCCAGCAAAATAAGTCATTAGAAGTATCTCATTGCTCATTCAACTCTCCAGAGCCAGATGAGCAGATGTCTGTCTTAACATGATACTTTGGAAAGTAGACCATACAGTTTACAAGTGGAAAGATCTTCCTTATTTCCAGAAAGACTTCTAAAATTTAAATCAAAACTTTAAAATGTTTGCTATATAGGAAAGTCACAGAATGGAATCACAGAATGGCCTGAATGGGAAATAATCTTAAAGGCTATCTACTTCTCACCCCCTTCCTGGGTACAGTCAAAAAATATGGAACGCTTCATGAATTTGCATGTCATGTTAAACCAGTTTCAAAATTCCAGTTGAATTTTTGAACTAAAAGTCCATTCTTGCTTCATGATGCAAATTATATTGCTTGTCTATATTCCCAGAAATCACCGGTGATAGAGGAAACCAAGGCAGAGGATAATTTTTGAAAGCAGATGAACAACATTTCTGAAATTAAAAAAAGTCACTCAGTATATTCAAGGATGAACCAATGAAGCAAGCTGTTTATCTATCAGCAATCACATTAGATATTGAGACTTTGACATCACAGCAGATAAAATTCTATTTTACAAGTGCTTTATCTGAAGTAGTAAATTGTATGCTAGATGCCTGCCCATGTGTGTGAATGTGTACTTGAGACACAAATTGAATTATACAGCTT
>WEIU01012653.1:20117-34760 GCA_013389925.1 Aegithalos caudatus | reverse complement strand
CGTAAGTCTCATACAGCCTGTGGAGAAAGATAGATCCATCCAAAAACAATTGCCAAAATCCTGCTCTGAAATACTTTGATGGAAGATCTTCTTACCCTCTGAAGACTGTAGAAGAAACTCATGGAGATTAGGTTCACTGGGCTCACATTTTCTTTAAGAAACATCCCACTGAATTTCCTTCTCCTCCAGGTGTTTTCTATTATCTTAACATCTACTTTGCCATATAGTCATGGATTTTTAGTTTTAACTTTTTAAGGAAGTAAGCATATTTACCCTTGTGTGACGAGCCAATGAAAGAGAGGATCCTAGCAGCAGAGGGGCTGAAGCTGTGCTGAGATTTCCACCTTTTTCAGAAGCTGACAATGGATGGCACTGGAGAAATTTAGTGTGTGGTCCTTGCTTGTTATACTGGAAAGCACCTCTGTTAAGGCAAGTTGCTGAAAAATAGGACATGTTTCCTTTGTTTCCTTTCTTGTATGAAAACCACTTTTTTTAAAACATATTTTTCACAGACAAATTAAAGTACATTTCCTCGCCATCACAGCAAATGCTAGTTTTAAATGAGAGAAAATATCTTCAGACAGGAAACACAAGACAGTACAACATATTTGTACTAATTTTAACTTGAAAAGTCCATCATTATTTTATCTTCTTTCTTGTTGTCATTTTAGAAAATCATCTGTGACCTCTGCTGTGATGAAGTCGCTGTCATATTAGACACTACCTACAAAACCAGGCATATTGGTTAACATTCATTCTGTTCTGTTCACACAATAGTTACTAGTCTAAATATATTTGGAAACTATGGTTTTTCTGTTATTTTATTTAGTTAAAGCAAAACACTTCTTTTAAACCTCTGTTTTACTGTCTGTCCAGTCAGAATATTCAGATTCCTTGAGATGCACATTCTTTAACTAATCACCAGAATTGTAAATCAATAATCAGATTAGTAGCTTCTTACAGAAAGCAAAGGATTTTCTCTTCCTGACTGACAGCAGTCATGTTGCTCATAATTAAGATTACTCCTTCCAGGAGACTGAAGATTACAATGATACGTACACTATGGTATTTTTTTCTCCTTCAGTGTCTCTTTCAGCTCTTTATTCCAACTTGGACAGTACTATATGACTTATGTCTCTGCTCCCCAGATCACCCGCCAAACCAAAGGGAGCATGATGTTTGCTTTTTAAATGGNAAAAAAAAAAAAAACAAACCAATTTTTCCCTCAGAAGGTTTTCTAATTTTCACCTACAAATTCTAGCATCCCAAAATGCTTTTCTGAAATTGACACTTTGGAAATGGAAGAGAATAGATGCTTTCTTAACACAGTCATTTTTGAGTGGGCTCATTGTATAATCACGAGAGATGAATTTTAGCCCACTGAAGCCAAGTTNTTGCCATATAGTCATGGATTTTTAGTTTTAACTTTTTAAGGAAGTAAGCATATTTACCCTTGTGTGACGAGCCAATGAAAGAGAGGATCCTAGCAGCAGAGGGGCTGAAGCTGTGCTGAGATTTCCACCTTTTTCAGAAGCTGACAATGGATGGCACTGGAGAAATTTAGTGTGTGGTCCTTGCTTGTTATACTGGAAAGCACCTCTGTTAAGGCAAGTTGCTGAAAAATAGGACATGTTTCCTTTGTTTCCTTTCTTGTATGAAAACCACTTTTTTTAAAACATATTTTTCACAGACAAATTAAAGTACATTTCCTCGCCATCACAGCAAATGCTAGTTTTAAATGAGAGAAAATATCTTCAGACAGGAAACACAAGACAGTACAACATATTTGTACTAATTTTAACTTGAAAAGTCCATCATTATTTTATCTTCTTTCTTGTTGTCATTTTAGAAAATCATCTGTGACCTCTGCTGTGATGAAGTCGCTGTCATATTAGACACTACCTACAAAACCAGGCATATTGGTTAACATTCATTCTGTTCTGTTCACACAATAGTTACTAGTCTAAATATATTTGGAAACTATGGTTTTTCTGTTATTTTATTTAGTTAAAGCAAAACACTTCTTTTAAACCTCTGTTTTACTGTCTGTCCAGTCAGAATATTCAGATTCCTTGAGATGCACATTCTTTAACTAATCACCAGAATTGTAAATCAATAATCAGATTAGTAGCTTCTTACAGAAAGTAAAGGATTTTCTCTTCCTGACTGACAGCAGTCATGTTGCTCATAATTAAGATTACTCCTTCCAGGAGACTGAAGATTACAATGATACGTACACTATGGTATTTTTTTCTCCTTCAGTGTCTCTTTCAGCTCTTTATTCCAACTTGGACAGTACTATATGACTTATGTCTCTGCTCCCCAGATCACCCGCCAAACCAAAGGGAGCATGATGTTTGCTTTTTAAATGGATAAAATTTGGCATTTTGAAAGAATCTCCCAGCAGGATGGCCTCCCCTGCTGAAATATGTCAGTACCCATCTCTCCTCATTATCCAAATGGCCATTTTGATGAATGGCAGCAGCAGTCTTTCCTTGTTATAGCTAGTTAGCTGAATGCTCATCACTATTGTTTTAGCATAATTATCTTCAGGGTTAGGTGGAGGCCATACTGTTCCCCATTAATGCTACAATACTGGAGTTGATTTTTGTTCATGACTGTTAGCACCAAGGCACGAAAACAGATTGTGAATACTGAAGAAAACAATCCATCATTTAGTCATGCAGAATGTGCAAGAACATTTTTGTATTTGTTCCTTTTATAGAAGGTATTACTTTAAAAATTCTTTGAAGTTTTTAAACTTATACTCATGTCAAATCAAATGCTACTAATCTGTTGAGCAGGAAGGAATTAATATATTTTCAGGAATGTTTGTATCTCCCTGACTTGTTTAAACTAAACATAATCTCTTGATGTCATTGTGTGTCTGTGAAGGGGGAGAGAAAAGGAAGGAGCGGGGCATAGTTCATTAGTTAAGAAATGTGAAGTGATTGTGTTGCTTGAAGTTGTAACAATGGAAGGGTTTTGATAGTTTGAGACCTTACTGCAAATAAAGGGTGGGGGAGGGGGGAAATTTCTGTGCTAATCTCTTGATAAGATAACACATTACATGTCCCCTTACTGTAAGAGCTAAGTCCACCGCCTCAGAGTGCATGGCTGTTATATAAGCTGTTATTTGGATTATGAAACTGAGATCTGATTGCAATTCACTCATGGGGAAACAAGCCTTATAGGGTCTATTCAAATTTTCAGACAAGACACGTGTTTGTGGTGCTCTTATACCCTCCTCCATTTGCTATGAAATCCTGCCAGATCAGCCACAGAGGGGAGAGGTCCCAGGCACTGCATCCCCATGGGGAGCAGGAAGAAAGGGGAGGAAAAAGGGGCCATCCAAGGGGTGGGACCTAGTCATGTACAGTATGGAGGGATGTCTTTTTTGTTCAGTTGGGTTTTTTTAGAATTTGAGGTTTCTTTTCTAAATTCATGTTTTGAAACTACAAACTGTAGGATATCTCTAAGCTGTCCTAATAAGTGCTACAGTTTCCTCCACATGAGCAAGAGGAAACACTCCTCTCAGAACTCGGAGATTTGACCTGAACAGATGAGATATTTGTATCTTTTTTTTCCATCTTCTCCTTTCCACAGGCTGGCCTGCCTAAGGTTTTAGAATTACTACATCCAGAGAGGTGTGTTGTTATGTACCTTTGTTATTTGCTTCATTGAAGGAGACAGGCACACACAAAAAAGGGAAGGGATATGCTGTTTAGTTATTTTGTGGGTTATGAACAGTGGAGGTATTGCCCACCTTGTATTGCTAATAAATTTGTGTTGCGCTTATTGTTACTGACAAAGAACTTTATTTAGTTCTGTCATACTGTATGCATTTTTCCCAGCCGTTTTTATTAGGAACAGCTTTTGTATGTCAAATAAGTGAACCTGGCTCCAATCTGTGACTGATTTACTGCTCTTGCCTTCAGGGCCATCATCTTAGTGAAACTGGAGGACATACCAGCTTTGACATACTGTACAGGAAGTGTTTTTTAACAAATCAGGCTTGCTGAACCCTAAGGTCGTCAGTCAGAGTCACTGACTGAGTAAAAGCTGAGTAGTTCTTGAGGTCTGGGTCACTGTTTAACATCAGATTACAAGCTTCTCTTATTTAATAAAAATTCAAAGGATGGCCTCAAGCTCAGAAAGCCATTGTGCACATGCCTGTCTTTAAGCATGTGTGAAGTCCTGCTGATTTGAATATGAGTACTTCCTGCAGCAGAAGGCCATGGGAAGTTGGAGAAAAGTATGTGCAAGATCAAATGTCGTCCTCTTTGCTCTTGATCTCTTTGTGAGGTCTGAGTACAGTAGCATCTTTTTTTTCCCCCTAAGATCTTGAGATTATTTTCCTACCACATAAAAATATACTTAACAGAAAGCAGAGTCCTGATTCAAAGGCTAGTGTTGCTTGTCATAGTCTTTTTGGATAGACAGATATTTTGCTGGATGGACTCCTGATGTGCATTTGTGTATAAGTGCTGTGAGCTCTTACCAGAAGCTTCAGGCTCTGTAACAGCTCAGACACCGGGTTTAGATCTCTTGAAAACTTGATTTTTTGCTATCACAAAACTTGTGTGGAAGAGACTTAAAGTTAACCTTCTGGGAAAAAAAGACACTGGGTAGAAAAAATAAATATTAAAAAGCAATTTAGGCAAAAATTACCCAGAAAAAAGTAATTTTAATGATTTTTGAAAAGGATATGCAATAAAAATTCCCACTAGTGTTCTATGCCTTTTATGCCTTGCTCTGCCTTCAGTGACATGGATTTCCCACAATGAACACAGATAGGCAACTGAGGGAGAAAATAAACAATGATCTACTTACTTTGAGGTTTGTGTTATTGCTGTCACTATGGTGTCAGAAACCTCCTATGTAAAACAGACTTGTTTTATAATCACACATTTTCTAAGGTACTTCATAACTACTAAAAAGAAAATTGAAAAGAATTTTCATCAGGGTTGGAGGCTTAGAATATGTTTTCATTCAGAAATAAAGGAAAGTGATGTTGATATTTCTAAGAGATTAAAAGTGAGTGTTTCAAGAGTTTATTGATTTTTCCTCTAATTTTTAAATCTTACAGGGTATGGGAGAAGAACTGGTTTTGTCCCGAGACCATGAATTTCATGTTACTGACATCTTATTTTGGGTGCATTATTACAGTCATTTGGATATGTTAAAATAACTATACTTTAAAAAATATATTTTTCCTGGTGTGTATGCTGTTTCCAAAGTTTTCTAGTATAATGATTATCTATACTCTCCTCAAAATAAAATTTGTATCTTCTTCCAATGTGGCCATGATTTTACTCTNTTTTTTTACTCTCAAAACTGTTCATTCCAACACCTTGCATGTCTGTGTAGGTAGTTGCAGTTGTATGTTTTACCTTTGAAAGAAAAAGAAGATGACATCAGGCTTGTGTTGTGCAGAATCTGGCTGTGTATCTTTACATAAAATGACATTGTGCCATTTTTAATACCTTATCTCAGACACTAAATGGTTTGGTCTCTTTCTTTCCTCTCTAGAACAGAATTTGATACCTGTCTTTCTCTTAAAACTAAGAGCATTATAATGTGGGAACTCAACCTGCTAAACTTGGGAGGGAGTGGATAATTGTTGTTGTAGGTGTTCACATACCAGAGCATTTATATTTACTCCTGTTTGTTTCTAGCAACCCTTACCTCAGCAAATTTGGCAAGTCTCTCCATTTAGCCCACATCTCTATTGTTCACAGACTAATTGTGGAATTCAGCATTTGCACAAAGAGCACTACTGTGGTGTCTCAGGAATGTCTCCTTCAGTGAGAGATTGTTGTTCTTTGCCTGGAATATAATTTACTGAAAAAATCCCAATTTTTGACTTCATCTGGATTCACTAAAGAGCTATGCAGAAAGTGTAACTGATGCCAGTGCCAGTGCGTGAAGATGTGCTTGCAGAAAAATTATGCTGTTTTAAGGTCACTAGCACTTAAAAATTATCAGGAAGTTCTATGACTTTGAAAAATAAATAATTTTTGTCTGGAATACTTGGTTCTTGGTATGAATAAAGATTTATTGTGCACATGATGTTACAGATAGAGAGAGCTTACAGTTAAATAAAATAATTCTTACAGTAGTGTTTTTGATCAATGTTTTACTGTACACAGTGGGCATTTGGGAATATTTTCATCAGGCTGTCAGTGATAATATCCCAGGCTTTTTTTAATAGAAGATGTCATATATTAAATGCTTGCTTAAACTTCATGTTTGCAGCCTGCACCACGAAAATAAAATCCAGCCTATGTTTTTAGCATTTCAGTATTTTTAAAGGCTTTCTTTATTTATTTGAATGTCCTATTTTCCTAAAATCTTTCTCCACTATAGTGCAAATGGAACTTCAGAAAAGAACAAAAAATATGACTCCAGTATCCTGTGCAGACCCCTTGTACATCCAAATGTACACCAGTTGTACTCACAGCTTAAATCCACAGAAAAGAGAGATCCACACTCATGAACTTATTTGCATGAGCATGGAATAAATTTCAATGTAAATGGCTTATTCAAATTACATTAGAAGGAAATGCAGACCAAAAAATGCAAAGAATGAAGACAGTTGCAGCCTTATCTAAAATCTCTTACACATAGGTAGTCTATTAACTTTCTGAAATTCCTGGGAATCAGAATAAAATTTAAAGGAAGTAGCACTAAAATAAGGCTGCAAAGTTAGAAATTACAAATAGCTTTGGACATTCTTAAAGCTTCCAGTTTGTGAAAGGTTAGAGCACCTTAACATCACCTTTGTATAGCCTCTTTTCAGTAAAATGTAGAAGAATGCCTGCAGCTAAATTTCCTTACATAGCATGGGGATTTTAAATTATTTTTAGACTTTCTCTTTGCAGGATGATGAGTATTTGCTTAAGAGTTGTGTATGAAAACTGATTCTCAAATGTCCATAGTTTGAAAGAATGTTACAGAACATAACAAAAAATGATCCAGTACTCTGTAGTTTTGGTGGGGTGAGACTAGAACATTCACATTTAAAGGAGAACCTCCTACACAAGTATTTCTACTCAAGGCTTTTCATCTTGTATGTGATATCATGTAATTTTTTTGAAGCTTGTTACTAATTCAATAACATCATGAGAGAGTAAAATTTCACCATAAAATAACTCTCGATATTCAACAAATTTCAATAATTGTGTCCAAGTATCTAGCATTTTTTTTAAAAAGTGTAGGCTAGCATACCTTTACATATACAAAACTTTAACCATACCCATGTTAAAGAGTCTTAGCCAATCTGAACCATGTGAAATCTTGTTATAAGGAGTTAGTACAAGGAACTATTCAAAGGAGGGGCTAGACATAGTCAAAAGAAAAAAAAAAAAATTATACTATTTGCTTTCTCAGAAAATAAAATTAACTTCTCAAGTTAAAGATATGTAAAACCCCAGAAGACTGAATTAGGCAAAAAATCTTGCAGAAAATATAAGATGGTTTTTGAAGCTTGAGTAATAAAAAATATGTTCATATAACCAAGTAAAATTCTTGGTGATCTTAATTTTGTTGCCTTCTAAATTATTTTCCAGCATACATCCATATCTTTGCTGTGTAGCCCCTCCCCACCCTGTTAACGAGGTGACTTGCTGGAGGAGGATATAAAACTCCTACAGATGCTATAGAATTATAATTTCTATATTTTATAATATAGTTTATAATATTGTTATAATTTCCTTATTCCCTGGGGTTTCCAGTCCCCTCTGCTGCTGGCCTTTGCTTTTTTCTTTTGCCTCTGACTTCCATTTTCTGCACATGCATTTCCCTTCTGATATCCTCTTCTGAACCTTCCACACGTTTTTATTGTTCTGTTCCCATCACTCAGCTTTCTGCACAAACGATTTAACTGTATCATCCTTTCTCCATCAGTTTCCAACACCCTACC
The DNA here is from genome assembly GCA_013389925.1 of Aegithalos caudatus. Classification (NCBI taxonomy): domain Eukaryota; kingdom Metazoa; phylum Chordata; class Aves; order Passeriformes; family Aegithalidae; genus Aegithalos; species Aegithalos caudatus. The sequence continues at coordinate 26,836 of WEIU01012653.1, read as the reverse complement.
TGTAGCTCAATATCATTCCTTTTGATCATATCTGGTCTTCCTTAATTTGAGTCTAACACTTTTTACAGTGATTCTCTAGATCAGGAGGGCAAAACACCAAAGGGAAAGAGGAAATGAAGTCTCAGGAGAAGCACCAACAGTTTCCTACAGATTGGTTGCTGTCAGTCTTCTCCATATTCATTTTAGTCCTTCATGTTCATTCAGTTCTGAGAGTTAGTAGAATGAGGCTGCTGATGTTGTATGAAGTGAGACTTTCAAGACATGCAAAGCTGAGTACTTTTTAATATATCTTGAAGAGTTGTCAAAAGTGTAAGGTGACTGTCTCCCACATGTGAAGTCATTGCTTCTTTCTCTGCAAATAAAGAGGTATTGATAGGGCTTTAGCAATCAGTCAATAGGGTAGCAATAAAAAAATTCTTACACTGTCTTCCTTTTACCTGAATTTCCACAGCTGCCTCTCCTGAATTAAGCTTCAGATATTTCTTTACTGTGTAGAAGAAACTGGCAACACTTTCTTTCTTGAATGATGTGAGAAATAACTGGAATAGTTTTGGTAAAATTTCCCATCACTGAAATATTCAGCATAAACAGTTAAAATTGAGGAAGGTTATAAACAACTGAAAATGTGACTTCATAAAAGGAAGGCTCAAGCTCATAATTTATACAATACAACAGTGTGACATATGGTATTGTACTATAGCATGAATTACAAGATAAATTTTAAGAGCTGTTGTTTGAATGAGAAGATGGAGGAGAATGTGAAGGAAGTCCCCGCATAAACCTGCGTACGCTGTAGTGAGAATATCAGTGTCCTTACCTTGAGAACCTCAGGCACAGCCTGTGACTGTCTATGCTGTTTGGTAGTCAAGGGCTTGCAGGAGGACAAGAGCATAAATAAGAATCAGTTCTGTTTTTTCTGACCTGAGCCTTAGGAGAGAGGGCTTAACAGCCTACCTGCCCAATTCTTTAGTGCTGATACAGCTGCAATCTATTTCTATACATATCCAACTATTTCTATTCCTACCCATATCCAAGAAAATTATTTTGAAAATTAGAATGTTTCTGGCGAAGTAAGAAAGAGATATATTAGTTCCACTGGTTTCTTTTTCACCTGTCATAAGCTACCTGTTTAAAAATGCTTTGCAAATTCTGTACATTCATTCTCTCTTTTTGAATGACTAGTTATACATTTGCATATTTTTAAGCATTTAAAAATTATTTTCTAATTTCCTTTGTTTAAAACACCTGCTTCAAAATTGTCTTTTTAAGGTTTTGTTTTCTCTTTGTGGTCATTAGTGGCATGCACATAAATTTGAATGTGAGTGTTGTCAGTATATACAGGACACAAAGGGCTTGAGGCTGTTCCCTTAATGGTCTCAGTGAAAATCCATAGTGTCAAGTGATTCATAAGACATGTGATCAATAATTTGTCAGCACAAAACCAATAGCCATTTTCTCCATTGCGGTGTTTCCCAGAAAACACAACAGAGACAGCTATGCTTAATGCTGTTTTATATGAGGGATGTCTATAGAACATCTATCGAGACCTAAATTTTAAGAAGTATACATAATTTGTGTTACACCAAAAATGAAAGTAAGATGAAGAACAGTTTTTGGATGTTGCTGTTATTTAATTACCTTTAATAGAAATCAGTAGCTGAATTCTAGAGTATCTTGAAACTTGTTCTTGAAACATGGATAAACTACTGGAGAAGTGTTCTTGATTTTCATATGGTTTATGGAGTTTAGGAGCACTGCATTTTTATTGCAAAGTTCTTAATGGAGCTTTGATGATATTGTAAGCCTTCTGAGTGGTCACTGATATTTGAAGACATATCAGTAGGCTTAATATTAGACATAGCTTTATCATTTTCCATGAAATATCAACTATTTATTATGGAAACAGTATTCTGTATCCTTGCGCATCTAAACTATGCCTACACATTTTAAAGGCTTACCAGTAATCTATACAATTTTACCATTGAAATGGTAAACTAATTAATAATACTTTTAATCATAACTTAAACTGAGCAAGGCTCAGTTTAAGTTATGATTAAAAGTATTATTAATTCTAGTAGAAAGCTAGAGCTTTGAAGGTTTGTCCTTCCTGAGCCTTCATCATAGCAATTAAGTGACATAACCTCATTAATCTGCAATAAAAGTAAGGTAGTCTTTTGACATATCTTCAATAATAGAATGACTTGGGTTGAAAGAGACTTTAAAGATCCAACCCTCCTGCCATGGGCATTGATACATTCAACTCGACCAAGTGGCTCAAAGTCCCATCTGACATGGCCTTGAATATCCAAATTTGCCGAGATCAGGTATGAATGTCCTGCAGAGTGGCATTCCTTTTCTAACTAAAGGAATACAGCCCTTAGTATAGCTTGAAAGGCACAGACAGTTTATCTTCATGTGATGTGTAGTCCAGAGGGCGGATGGGGAGTGGGAAAGACACGTAAGGGAGGAGTCACTTTGTGCATGTAAGAAACTGAAAACTTGAGATGTTTGTGAAAGTAGTACCAAGGGTTTTGACAACAGGAAGAAATGCCACTAGCTTAGAATGGATTATTTAGCAGAATGAAGAACTATTTTGAAAGGACCCATATGATAAACTATCTAAATTACCTTTGATCTTGAAAGCTATATTTGTCTGTTATTTCTTTTCTCCCTCTATTGTTTTCAGCTCCCACTGGTTTTGTCAGGTTTGCTATTAGACATGTAAACACCTAAGGGCCTGGAACATGTTTGCCTGTGTTTCCCAAAAGCCATTCTGAACACTCCTCATAAATAATACATTTGTGCAGTCTGTACACTGTCTGACCCAACGTAAGTTCTCTCTTTTTCGGAAGAGAATCATTAAAGATGTGCACATACACACTAAATTATCTTCTCTAAGAAATATGAGAAGACCCTTTTTATGTGGGGTGGATTCCTAGTCACGTCAGCTGTCAGTTAATAGTTAGAATTCTGGCAGAAGCACCAAACAGCCACACCAGCATTCCAGTGCTCACACCGCATGCCTCTGCTTCAAAATTAGGCCTTTGCAACACTGGGCAGCTGCTGCTTTTCAAAAGTATGAACAAAACCTAGTCAATTAGGAACAGAAACTATACGAACAATTTAAAAAATGAGTTTGCAAATCAAGTGTGCACTGTGACTCATATGCTATAGCTTGTCCAGGACTATGCAGAAACTCATATGATAGAGTAAAAGAGGTAATATGTCACCCACATTTCTAAAGCCTTCTGAGAGTTTCTAAAATCTTCTGATTTTCTGAGGTTCTTTTTGTATGTTTATATGTTGAAGTGGAGTCCTTTCAAGGACTCTGTAAGAAAACAATCTATGTTTACATTCCTTTCTCAAGGAGACACATTTGATGGACTTTTGTCTCCACCAGTGTGGATGGAGAGGTGGTAACTTCTTTATCCAATCCAGGGGTAATCCCTGGAAAACTATAAAANATTCCTCTTTCTTTCACCCCTAAAGCAACCTTTGAACATAGAATACTCTTGTGCATTTTGTAAAATTTTAATATAGATTGTAAGACAGAATGGGGATTACTTTTCTGTATGCACAGTGAGAACATCTTTGGACCCTCTGTATGTAAAGGTCTTCCAAGGAGTTGTGTGAAATATCAAAAGTGTACACCTGATCCTTTCATAGCTTAATTATATTATTTTGCAATTTATTAAATAAAGACAGGAGCAAAGAGTCAAAACCCTTGTTCTACCACATAGATACTCACTGTGTCGTGGTTGGTGTTCTAGAGATATGACAATATATTTATCTTCTCCCAGACATCATGGTTGAAAAGCTACTATTGTTTGCCCTGGCCTTTGAAATACCTCCCATGGGAATTTCATTGAGTGGAGAAGCATGGCATGAGACCTACTCTTTCCAGGTTCCTTAAGTGCCAGAAGGCAGCTTTGTCTGGAGATTCATTAGAAAGATGACCTTCAAGGCAATTATGCATGTTGTAGTGCAGGCTGGGATTGCTCTGACAGAGTAAGGTCCATATACCTTTTATGTCAGTGAACATATACCTCCCTTTTTAAAATCATTCTAGTCAACAATATATACTTAAAAAAGGATTATTTAATTAAAGTAAACAAGTTTATACTGTCAAATTGTACCATCCAGTTTAGATCAATTGAACTTCCATGCCCAAATAGGAAATGTTCAGAGATTTTAAATCCAGCAATTTGATTCGTAAAGCAGTTTTGACTTCAAAATATCAAGGGGAATTAGTGAAGCTGTAAAGGAATACAAGAAGCAAACTTGGTTCTTTAGGTTGGTCATTTACCCAAGTAAATAAGATAAATATAATGTAGAGGCATAGTGCACAGACTATGTTTTTGAAAAACAAAAATCAATTACTAGGAGAAAATACTTAACAAATATGTAAAAACAGAGGTAATCCTTGATTTTATTTTAAGCAGTGCAGTTCTATATATAGCTCTTAAAGAGCAATTTTATCATTGTGAGGGTAAAGTGTAAAATTCATCATCTTGGTTGGATGAAATGAGACATATAAAAATGCATACTGAATTGTCTACCTTCAAATAAAGCAATGAGATTAAAACAAGAATGCTAATTACAAAACCGTTCTAAGTAGCAGCTGAAACTTAGGCTGCTTAGAAGTAACACACGAGTTGTTCAGTGTTCATGCATAACGCTGACTGGAAAAAAATCATTTTTACCAAAATATAAGGAAACAAACACAAAGAATGGTGGAGTTAATTGGCACTCTACCAGATGATGCCAAAGAGAAGAACACTGTTTAGAAATTGTGTTAGCTGTATTAGTATTTAAAAAGTAATGACTGAAGAAGCAAGCTAAATGCAAACTCATAGGAAGTCAGGCTGAAATTATTTTGAAAAGCAATTTGCTAAACTTAAAATAATCAACCTCTTTTTGAAATGAGATGTTGAGAAGCTTTTCTGTGAATGGAAGTCAAACTGTAGCTTTTCTATTTAGTAAAAAAATGAGTGAGACTATAAAATAGAAGAATGAATAGAAAATATGTATTCACTATTTCCTGTTCAGTATTAAGTGCATCAAAAATATCATGATGATGAAAATTTTAACACAATTAAAATAACTCTTTCCATCCAATTAATAATTAAATAATGAATTTTCTTGCCACAGGATGAGGTGAAAAATGAGGTGGATTCAGAAAAAAATTAAACAAATGCATGGTTAGGGATCCACTGGTGNACATACAGCATGGACTAAAATTCAAATAACTTTCTGAATTGTTCTGATAAAATTTGTTCTTTTTGTTAAATAGAAAAAGACCAAAACTTTAAAATGCAGCTGATATTTGTATAGCTGAAAAAGAGCACTGCAAATTGTTACTTCCACAGAATATAGCCACATTAAAATGAGCTATGATATTTAATCTAAAACATAAATATTATTTTCTAACTTTCCTAGTATTTTGCATGTGGTGAGACATTGGTCTCCTAGTTGATAATTAACTCTTTTGAAAACTGAGTATAGAGAATTTGTTTTGTAAATTTAATTCCCAGGAAGTCTCTTAGATGCTGAAATGTATGCAGAGGTTTTCATTAAAATCCTTCTCATTTGTTTTTACAGGTATTATTCTTACTGCTTATATTGGTCTCATGTATTTTAGAACTTGTTTATGACTGAGAATATCTTTGGCACTTTGTGAACCAGAATTGTCAGTTCTCTGAAAGGAAATTAAGGTGGCATCATTGGCATAGTGGGAGGATTGGTCTAAGTATTAAGTATTTGAAAATATTTTACCTGAATCTTAGAGTACTGTGTTGAAATAATTTTTCTTATTTTGCACAAGCTTATATTACATTAAGCCATCCAGCTAAGACAGCAAAGTGGTAGGTACATACTTGTTTTTTCTTAAGTATTTACTAAAGCCCAGTGTTTAAAGTGAGCTCAGCTGTTGAAGACAACCCAGCAGAAACCTTGCTAACGTTTAGCTATATTGCATGTTCAACTAGTACATTATTAGTTGTTAGCAGGGCCAGGAAATTTATTTTCCTGGATGTCTCCTATCAAACAAATCAGTAAGGCAGGATGATAACTTGATTAAAAAATAATAGTGATAGATGGTTCTATCTATTGTATATCCTAGAGGTGAAGATATTGCAGAGAATCATCATCATCATCATCATCATCTAGAAAGNATTAGTATTTAAAAAGTAATGACTGAAGAAGCAAGCTAAATGCAAACTCATAGGAAGTCAGGCTGAAATTATTTTGAAAAGCAATTTGCTAAACTTAAAATAATCAACCTCTTTTTGAAATGAGATGTTGAGAAGGTTTTCTGTGAATGGAAGTCAAACTGTAGCTTTTCTATTTAGTAAAAAAATGAGTGAGACTATAAAATAGAAGAATGAATAGAAAATATGTATTCACTATTTCCTGTTCAGTATTAAGTGCATCAAAAATATCATGATGATGAAAATTTTAACACAATTAAAATAACTCTTTCCATCCAATTAATAATTAAATAATGAATTTTCTTGCCACAGGATGAGGTGAAAAATGAGGTGGATTCAGAAAAAAATTAAACAAATGCATGGTTAGGGATCCACTGGTGTCAGCTAAAGATGATGGCCTGCAGACAATCACCGGCTTAAGAAGATATTAAACCATTGTTGTCTTGAGTATAAAAGGAATAGACTCAAAATTTTTGTTCAGTATCCACTATTAGACTTATAAATACAAGA
>WEIU01012653.1:2901-16838 GCA_013389925.1 Aegithalos caudatus | reverse complement strand
TTTCTTTCTTTCTTTCTTTCTTTCTTTCTTTCTTTCTTTCTTTCTTTCTTTCTTTCTTTCTTTCTTTCTTTCTTTCTTTCTTTCTTTCTTTCTTTCTTCCTTCCTTCCTTCCTTCCTTCCTTCCTTCCTTCCTTCCTTCCTTCCTTCCTTCCTTCCTTCCTTCCCCATTTCAAAATTTCTGATTCAATGGCTGTATTCTTTTTGTGTTACATTGTTTTACCTTTTCCCTCTCATGTCCTGACTGAAGTAAAATTACATTTCTTTCCTAATAAATGTAAGCTTTTTATTCAGTCATCTGCATAGTTGTGTAGAAACTTATGGCATTCTAAGGGTGAATCATAGGAAATAAATCTGTATACATAACTTCCCGTGAAAAAGAAAGGTAGATGTAAATTGTACTGAGCCCCAGCCCTGTTTTGGAGACAGTTCAGAGCTTAAGTTTTGGGAACAAGGAACTGCAGCAGAAGGCAGAGTGCAGACAGCACAGTATCTCACTGAGTGGGGGCTGTGTTCCTGCAGAGTGGTGGCCCTTCTGTGCACTAGAGTGTGAAGCTCCATGTCTGCACCTAGATTTACAGGACCAAACCCTGGATTCAGAACAGTAGATGTGCTACATCTGTGTCTTACTCTCATGCTGTGCTCAGAGACTAAAACTTGTATGCTCACCAGTTCTACATATACAAAGGATAAAAGAAATGCTCAACTTTTCCTATACAAGTAGTCTTAAGAACTTGTGCATCTTAGGATCTATAAGATTTCAAGAATTAGCTTCACAATCTAGTTCTTAAAACCTTACAGGAGTAGAAATTGGAGGTGCATTGTGAAGCTGTAAGGCATCTCAAGTGAGCCGTAATGCTTATCTGTGTGTCTTAGTCTGGAATGTAAACCCCATCTTAAATTTAAACTGTTCTCATGTCACAAAACCTATTTTGTTCTATGACTAAAATCTGTATTTTTTGGAATCATTCATGGTAATATAATTTGGTTATCTGAATGTTAGCAAAAGGGAGAGATAAAAGTTGTCCAGAATGATTTTAATTTAAAAATTGGAGATATGCTTAGAAGGGTCAAGTCTTTTCATGCTCATGATATTTTCATGTAATTAATCTTGTAATGTTGATATTTCTTTCTAAAGCCATATTTCAAATTTTATTTTTGTTTGTGTTGTAGAAGTTCTATTCTTTATCTGACAGACTCCAAGAGAAGGTACATAGAAATTCAGATTATTGGACACACTTCCTAGCACTTTAAGGCAAGCCTGATATAGTTTTCTTTGATTGTCTTTGGTCAATAAGGATTTCAAAATCTAAAGTTTATCTACAGGATATTTTCATATAAACCAGAAATGTAGTACTTTGTGGAAAAAGAACCACATTAAGATCTCTTACTACCATGTGCACGTGTTATCTTTCTAAACATGTGCAGTTTGATGAGTGGTATTTATACTACATTTGCACAGGGTAATGTAAGAAGCTCCCTAAATCCCTTGGATTATGTGTGTGGTATCAAAACTATCTATCTAAATCTATCTGCTTATTCAGATTGAAGAACATAATTCAGAAATCTAGTGACAAAATCATTAATATCTTCCTAGCAGCTAATAGGCGCTAAGCTCCTTATACACATGCATTTGCTCCCCAGTTCTCTGACACAACAGTAGAAGTAAAATCTGAAAGAATGTGTTCATTATTGGCATTATTTAGATTCCTGACAGGATAACTTAAAAGATCTTTCTATATTCAAAAACAAAAAAATTGATTAATATCTTTAAAAGCAAATATTACACTATAGTATCAGAGGTCACTAAGATACTAGACTTGGAAAAATTAAATATGACCATTTCTTGAAATAGGAAAATAAATTAAAATAACTAAGTTTCCTTGAATTCCAAAACTGGAATTATTTCTCCTGTCTGACTAGGATGTATTTCACAGCTATTTTTTTCTGATTTTGCAGTCTCAATAGTGTGGTTGCAAATTAAAGTTCCATCCTAAATTTGTTTCTGTTATTTCTGTTCTGTCAGTTTTTGTAGCTTTGTTCTCTATTGAAAACATGCATAGATGCTTGAAGGCTGCTTTAAGTCCTCCCCCTTTTTTTTCTCTTAAATTGGTCTGAAGGAGTTTCAGTGCAACCACGAGCCACCTCCATACAACACATGGCATAATTGAAGAACATTGTCTCCTCCGTTACACAGCTGTGGAGTTAGAGACCTGCCTCACTAAATCCCCATCCATAGAATCAATTGTGCTTGTGCAGATGCAGAAGAGCTTTGAGTTTTGCTGTTCAAATAAAATTTTGGGAGCTGATACCGCTTTCTTTAGAGCACATGGACTTGTGGAAAATGTTCTCCCACATGAATGCAGAATCACCAATATGGTTTGTACTTGTAATTTAACCCTGTGTTTATGCTGAAGCATTGAGTTTCAGACGTTCAAGACTGTGAAGGGTCCACTACATCCCCTCAGGCCACAAGGTAGTTTTCTGGATAACAGTCACTAAAGAACTCCAAACAGCCGTATGTCCTAGGTCCAATCTCCCTCTCTGGGTCAGTGACCAACCCATTGCTTATCAAGTTGAAGATTTCTTTCCAATAAGTTTCCTGAGGAGAGGCACAGAGTGCTTTCCCTTTGGGTAAGAGGTAGTTCTTTTTAATGGTCTTTGGTATAAGTCCCAATAATGGGATTGTCTAAGCAACAGATCAAAAAATATACTATAAATTCCCTTTCTCTATCCCCACACCTGAAAGAAATATAATTTAATTTATGCTAACAATCAAATTCAAAGGTAAAGTCCTCCAAATCTACTTTACCTACAGTTCCTCTTTCGCTAATTTTTTTGGCACACTGAAGATCAGTTTGTAAACAGTGTCATATTTAGAAAACCTGAACAAAACTTGCAACACACTTGTCTGGGACAGATTACTGAGTACAGACAGCCACTGGTGCAATAGAAGCTGAAAAAGCTTGTATGAGTGGGAGTTGTATCTTATCTGCTGCTCATGAATAATACCTGAAGCCATCCACTTTTAAAGAAATGATATAGCAAAAAATTTTAATAAAACCTCCTAAGTGCTTTATGAGTCACTGGGAAATTTTTAGTTTCATATGATCAAGAATATGCTGAAATAACTTAGTGTGGCATCAAGTTAGTTAATAACGTTATACCCCACAAGTAGAGATGATTTTTCAGGCTTTCAAATTCACAGAAGTTATTCAATCAGTTCTGGGCTGTTCACTGAATATGCTGAGTGGCAAATCAGGATGACCACTAAGGATCTAATAATCTAATGATTAGATTATTTTGTAGGTGACAAAACTGGCTGGTTTTACTGAAAAGATCAACTGAGTAGGGGGACATGATATCTTATATACTCTTTCTCTTTTGTCACATTAGTCTTACCAGTGCTATTACTCATGTGGAAACTAAAGGAATTGAAACAATGTTGACTTTCCTTCTCATGAAGATTTTTACTCTGGAGTCAAATAGAAGACTTTATTTAAAATTATCATGGGGGAAATTTCCTGGACACTGGACAAATCTTCCCAGTCTTCACATTGCTCCAAGTCCTTGCCAGCTGGTTTGGAATTTAAATTCTGATTTCCAGCTTGATGGCACAATGAACTGCCACTGGACCTGCTGAATGGCTGCAACTAAAATCTTTGACTTTTTTTTGCACTATTTAAAGACTGAAATCTTCTACAGCCCTTTGCAACTGTTTTATTCCCACCCCCAACAATCTCCATGGATTTTGCTTGTCAAATAACCCAACACCAAATGTGCTGGTTTTGTTTGACCTATATTACAATGCAAAGCTACTTGGTTCTTTAATTCACCACCAAATAAAGCTGTTATCTCTGGATAAAGGGAACTAGGCCAAATGGTGATAAAGTCTCAGGGATGAAATGAGATTAAACCAGTCCTACCTCACCTTGCTATTTACTAATTATATATGTGCTGGTCAGCAGAGCTCACTGCCTGTCTAATCATATGTCTAAAGGTCAATTAATAGGGGCTAATACCCACAAATAAATATCTAATGAAAAGTATTAATTGGCATAGGGGTTATACCGGTCCTTTTTTTTTTTTTTCTTTTCAAGATCTTTTTGTGGCATCATACATAATATATAAAATTACAATGTGATTTTAAAACACAAAAAGATTCATACTCTTTTTTTTTTCTTTTCCTTTAAAATTCAAAATCACTTGGCAAACTCAATTCTAGTACAAAACTACAATCAAGTCAAAGAACTATCTCTCATTTATTTTTTAATTAACACTTGGCAGTATTGTTAGGGAAAGCATTTCTCAGAGAGCTGGAGTCATGTTAGCACCAGAAATGTCTCCAGGGCATCAAACAATGCTGAGAGGCTTTAATGGAAGCCTTTTTAGAACAGTGGCTCACTTTACATCTTTGTTGTCACTATCATAAACAAACACAGATCCTTCTATAAAATGGATGACTTATAGCTAAACTCAGTGGGCAAGTTGTTTAGCTTGTTGAAGGGGAGCAAAAGGGAGAGCAGGGGTTTATGGACTCCTGGCCTGCCCTGCTTGAAAATACAGCCAACAGAGAAAGCTGCAGACAAGGGCAGTGGTGTGACCAGGAGACACTCTGCAGTTTCCAGACTGCCCCAGGGTATCCATCCAAACTGAGGAATGCCCTTCCTGGACCCTTTTCCCTCTTGGCCCCAGTTGTTCATTCATATCTATCAAGGCACCTCAGCAGAACAAGTGCAAGTGGCAAGAGGATCAGGTCCTCTTGCTGTCCTGTCCAAGCAGCTCCTCCTGGGGCACCATCTGGTGCTCAGCAGATGAGAGCAGCATTTGCAGCCTCACAGCTGCTCTGCTCTGAAACACACACCTTGCCAGCCTCCCATCCCCCCTTTCAAAGAATGGAGTAAACCAAAAAATTATGGGGGGAGGCCTAATACACAGAGGCCACAAGTAAAGGAAAGAGAGCTGAGAAGGTTGGGAATACATCAGGAGTGAAGGAGGGCATGAGAGAAAAACACTGTAGACAGAAGGGAAGGGCTGTCAGAGAGATACATCTATCTGCAGTGTCCTATAACTGAAACAGGTGCAAGAAGAAAAATGCAGGAGAAAATGGTATCAAAGCATTAAAACTGACAAGTTGGAGTACATCTGGTCTTTTGAATTTCTAACAGTTCACAGGTTAGAACCAAGGAGTGGGGTATTTAGGTTCAAAATAAGAGTGCACACTATATCTGAAACATAGAAAGCTGAAGAAATGCCAGTTACAAGCAGGGCAATTTCTTTGAGACAGGACACATATGGAATAAGCTGTCATCAAAGTAATGAGCATTAGCAGATGTCTAGATATCTGTATGAAAAGAGAGACACTGTTGGTATAGCATAACACAGTAGGCACATGAGATTTCATTTAGAAGTGAATTGTCTTTTTAATAAAGAATAGTTCCCTGTATTTTTTCAGGAGAAGATTGACATTCTTCAAAAACTCTAGCTACTGAACATTTATAAATTGCTGTTTCAAATGACTCTGAGATAATTTAGTCAAAACTGCTAATGCAGTAATTTAAGTTCCTCTAGCAGACATTTTCACTTGTACTCAAATCTTCAGGAGAAAGGACCAGAGCACCTTGTTTCAACCAAAGTATATTATCTGTCTTCAGTGTCACTCATTTACTTCTGGATTTCACATATTTTGTACATAGGCATCCACTACCCTCAGGTGAAATGTGGACCTTGCATGCTTGGTACTCTGTTGCAGTAACTGATCACCGCCACCATTTACACACATGCTTTAATTTCAAATTTGCCTGGCTTTGACATCAATCTTCCAGCCAATACTTAATGAAGGGGCTGGTTTTGCTTTTATCCATTGGGTTCACAAACGAGAAATACTTCTTCAATGTGATAGACTTCCTTGATGTACTGACTAGCTTGCTAGATAAGGGGGCAGAAGTGAAACTTCTGAAAGGCTTCAGAAAGGCTTTTGAAACTGTCTTCCGTATCATCCTCATACAGAGGACAAGAGAACTTGAAGTTGGGTGAGCAGTCAGTGAGGTATATTGGAAAATGGCTGGATGACTGTGCTCAAAGGATGGGGATCAGTGGTGCAAAGTCTGCTTGGAGACCAGCAACTAGTGCTGTACCCCAAAGTACTCAACGCTGGTACCAACATTGTTCAACAACACTATTAATAATATGGACTAGGGAGTACAGTGTACCCTTGTCATGATTTAGAAATTTTATTCTCCAATTTAGTATTCCCCTGGTAACACTCCAAACCACTAATCCTACCCCTCCGCACTGCCTCTTCTCCCTGTTCAGCAGGCTGGAGAGGAGAATTGGAGGCAAAAAAAGTTAAGATCACAGATTGAGATAAGAACAATTTATTGGAAATGGTAATGAAATGAGAAAATTTATAACAGCAGCAATAGTAATAACAAAAGTATAAAACAGAGAGGGGGGAGTGATTCACATGCTAGGCTCACTGCAGAGCCTGACAATACCTAACCACTTCCTCTAGCACACTACCCTGATCCAGAAGACTCCCCTTCCTTGTCCCTGGCAATGGTGTGAGGTGGGAGGAAATAACCTCCTTATCCTAGCCATGCCCCCTCTTGCTACTGCAAAAGTTGATGCTGTCCTAGCCAGAAGGAGGAAAACTCTCAACTTTGCTGTGAGGAGCAGCCAGTATAGCCAGAAGGTTGTATTGCCATCCAGAGGGGCCTCACCAGGCTGGAGAAATAATCCTACATACTTGTATGAGATAGGGCCAGCAGTATGGAAATGAGCTTAGCAGAGAGGGACCTGGGAATCCTTGGTGTTCACCAAGTTGAACATGAGGTACTGTGTCCTTCTGGCAAAGAAGATTATCAGTATCCTTAGCTACATTAGGAGGAGTGTTGCCAGCAAGTGGAGAGGAATTATCCTTCCCCTTCATTTTATACTACTGAGTCTGTAACTGGAGTACAGTGTTCAGGTAACAGTGCAAGAATCATATGGGCATGTTAGAGTCCAGTGAAGGGTCATTCAGATGATAAAGAGACTGGAGCATCTCTCATATGAGGAAAAGCTGAGAGAACTGGGACTGTTCCGCCTAGATTAGAGAAGGCTCAGGAGGGATTTTGTCAGTGTATCTAAATATCTGAGGTGAGCTATAGATGTAACCAGGTTCTTTTCAGTGGTGTCCAGTGACAGCACAAGAGGTAATGGGCACAAATTGGAATATGGGAGATTTTGTCTGAACATAGGGAAGCCCTTTTTTACTGTGCACTGACTGTGCGTTGCACAAGATGGCCCAGATGAGCTGTGGAGACTTCATCCTTGAGGATACTAAGAAACTATCTCTACATATTCTTGGAAAATCTGCCCTAGGCAGCCTTTATTGAGCAGGGGAGCTGAACATGAGGACCTCCAGAGGTGCCTTCCAACATCAACTATTCTGTGATTCTGTAATCTGATACAGTCATCTTTTGTAAAATTGACCTTAGCTAAGGGGCACAAATATTGTAAAAAAGAGCAAATGTAGTATGTGGAAGGGTTTGATGTTTGGCAAGTTTCAGTACTGCAGAAGAAAGAACCAAACAAGTAAAATATTCTTATTCCAAACTGAATTCTAAATAACACATGTAAAATGTGAATTACAGAAGTGTTTTGAAGGTCTGTTACTGAATATTGGTGATAAATGGCATTGTATTGAATGGGAAGAAGCAAATAATAGTATGGAAAGGAATCAATGTTAAGTGCTGCAGTAGTTAACAACTTTGTTAATGAACTGGAAAAGAGGATTAATGTCATGTTAATGAAACTCACAAATTAGTATCTGTTGATCTGTGTCAGACACATATATTAAAATGGGATGGAATATCATGGAAACATAAGCTAGAAAGAAAAAAAAAACAGTTCAGGAAATTATGTTTAGCACAGAGAAAAATAAATGAGTTTGCATCTGTATACATGCATAGATTGTGTGTATGCATAAAACAGAGAATAATATGAAGGAATAATTTTGAAAACAAATAAAAGTCTGAAAAGTTAATTAAAAGTGGCAAGTTAATTAACTCTGATTTGAAAGAGAGTGGCACATAAAACCATGGAGTTTTAGGCTTACTACTATTTCTTGAAGGGTCTTGGTTATCCCTCATTCCATAATGCAGGGGTATCTCAAAATCTCAAGAACATTCAACTATATTTTAGCTCTGCAAGGAAAATGCTTTTAAGACAATGATTTGAGTACATTATTATTTTTATCTTATAGACAGGCAATCTATGGTTAGAGAAAGATTAGTAACTAGAACCAATAGAGGACTTTCCTAGTAGTAACTGTGTTAAAAACATATACATATTGACTTGAAACTAATATAGTGAATAATGCAATTCAACAGCTCTGCTTCTTACCCTGTCTCTTTTCCAGGCCCCACTAATTTAATGGCAGGAACATTTTCACTGCAAAGGAAACTGAACTTTGATTACCTCTCTGTAGACAGTACTTCCTAGCTGAGTACTTTAACCAGTACTAAAAACAAATCTTTGCTGCAACTGCAGGAGGAAGTTCAAACTTATCAGCAAAAAAAAAAAAAAAAAAAAAAAAAAAAAAAAAAAAAAAAAAAAAAAAAAAAAAAGGAAAAGAAACAAAGCAGCAGGATTTGGGGTTTGAATATAGGTAATACAATATGTAAAATGTAATTGATTCCAGAAAAAATGTCATAATTACCTAAGTATTGAAATCAAATATAGTTTGAAATTGACTTAAGGGCCAGCAACATTTACAGCTACTTAACCTCTTTAATCAAGATTTTTTAGGAAAAGAATCATGTCCCAAAACTGTAAACTCAACATTGACCTAAACCTGTGTAACTCTCAGTGTTCAAGTCCCTTACATCTTGATGACTTCCCTCTTCATCTACTTCATCCTCTGCCTTCAGTGACGTTAATTTGGCTATAAGGCTCATAGACTGAAATACTTCTATGCTGTATTGTCTTAGTTTCTGTTCTCCTTTAAGAGCCTAGGTCTTGGACTTCAAACTAACCTCATGCCACATAGTTCTATGAACTTCACCAGTACTCTTCTACCTCTGACTTGATGAATATTTTTTTTTTTTATTTAAGGGACTAGAGGGGATCTTGGGTTCACATTAAACATTTGGCAGACTGTTGGCTAAGAGCTCTTCAAACCAAGGAGTTGCATCTGCTATTCAAGGTTACTCAGGGTTATACAGTCCACCTAAGTTTAGGCATATAATTTACTTGTCTTTCAAAGTTAAATTTCTGTTCTGAATAATCCCCTGGAAGAGACTACCTTTTGCAATAATTATATAGGAAACATAAGGTGACCGGCCTCATATCTCAGTCATACTTAAATGTTGAATGCTGTTAAGGACCCTTTCTGGTGTTTCTTTTATCCTAAGTGTTCTAACTACTTGGCTGTTATTATGAAAGGACATTTCTTTAAGAGAATTTTTGTTGATACCTACAAAAAGAATTCAGGACTGTGGATTCTACACTGAATGAAGAGGTATTTCCTGAACGAATGCCATTTGTACAAAGGAACATGATTTCAGATGTACATCATTCTTCAGGTTTACTCTTGAATGACAGTTTATGCCAACATATTCATTCCCATTCCCCCATTCAACAGGGAATCGAATGTGGTAAACTGCATGCCTACAGAATAGGGGTCAAGGTTTCATTTAGTACCTGAACCTCATGGCAGCAATCTTTTAAAAGGGTCATGTTTGTTTTATTCACACATTTGTGTTATAAAGATCGCAGGGCTGGTAGCAGAAATAGACATATACCCTTACATCTAATTGAAGATCAGATTCTCATCTTAATTTCTGAAACCACATGAACACTGACACATTACATTCACATGGATGTAGTGAGACAGCAATAGCATTAAAATACATGGCTAACATGCTTACTGAGCATGGTCCTGAACATTATGGAAAAGAACCAACAAAACCATTAACACAGTGTGACAGCTATGCTAATTCCACT
The DNA here is from genome assembly GCA_013389925.1 of Aegithalos caudatus. Classification (NCBI taxonomy): domain Eukaryota; kingdom Metazoa; phylum Chordata; class Aves; order Passeriformes; family Aegithalidae; genus Aegithalos; species Aegithalos caudatus. The sequence continues at coordinate 6,851 of WEIU01012653.1, read as the reverse complement.
GGAACAGGTTAATTAGCCTAAATAGCACATTTATCCCAAGCTAGGATTCAAACATGGAACTCTGTAAGTTGCTGCAGAAGTCCTGCATGGGCTGTTCAGCGGTCGTTGCCTTGCCTGGAAAAGTACAGCAAAGGTCTGCCTCAAGGACTGTTGAAGTGTGCAGCTCTGTCTCTGTGGTCAGCCTGTGTTGGCTTGACCACCAGGCTGCTCTGGCTGCGCCCCAACAGAACCTTTGTGTGGGTTCTTGGTTCTGCAGCACCGTTACCTTCGCTGTCATGGCCGTGGTTAGAAAGAGGGGACTCTCTTGAGGCTTGGGGAGCAAAGGTTTTATTCAGGGATCACAGGGGAAGCCCCTGACCCCAGGCCCAGTGCCTCCGGAGAGAGACCCCGAACCTGAGCTGCAGGGGGTTTTTGTCCAGCACAATTCAAAGGGTGGATACAAAATATAAACCAAATAAAACAAAGCAAGGTGGCAAATGCCAACTGAATTACCTAAACAAGAACAAATCAAGCTAAATTGGGGTGGGGTGCTCTGGGTGTCTCCACCAACCACTGGCCGAACCTCTGGACCTTGAAAATGATTGATGGACAGAGGGGGAAAGATACATTGGAAAGGATGGGTAGGGAATCATCCTGGGGAGGGACCAATGGAAGACAGTCTCTGGGCAGAAGCCTGGGTTGTCTTGGAAACTCTTACCAACTTCTGATAAGAACAAATTCCAAGAGGGGCCCACCTGAAAGTGGTTAAAAAGCTAAACTAAAGTTACAATTAAAACTATTCTAAAAATTATAAAACAAATCCAACAACACCACAAAGGACCTCATTGGCATTTGGCCCTAAAGGATTTACCTAAAATTACAGAGGATGTCTCTGTATTTTCCAAGAAATAACTCCAAATCTTCTGATGCCCAGGCTAGCATTTAAACCACTGTACCATCCTTTCCTGATAAAAATCATCACAGCTAAATCAACAAGTTAACAATGCTTTGATATGTAACTGCTTAAAACATACACCTATACCATTACAATTAGTTCTGTCTCTCCACTGGTAAGGGATATTTGAAGGACACATTTGAAGGAAATGATAAAAAGTCACACAATTGATAAAAAAGATAGAGGGAATGATACATGGGGGAAAGACTGAAAGAGCTAGATAAGATATTTAGCATGTTTAAATAATAATCAAGATGAAACATGGAAAGAGTCTATTCATATTGAAATGATGCAAAACCCATGACAACATACAGATTATTTAACAAAAAGAAACAATGGATAATGGGCTTCAACTTAAGTAAAAACTTCAAGCAAATTTCTGGAAAGTTACAGTATTGAGTGCATATCAGAACTCCTGTGCTGTAAATCGTGTTTTTCAAATCCTTGACACCTATCAGAGCATGAAACTGACTCTTAAGAGAGAAGTTGGGGATGTTACACCTCTCTAACACTTAAACTTGGACTGGACATGTTGCCAAAGTTTTTCATGCACTGTATTGGTAAAGACTTGGACTAGATGTCTTGTGTTGAGTGTCTGTTACCTGCAACTGAGCAAGAATTTTCAAGATTTCTGCCATCACTGACTAAAAGAATGTTGATTCTATAATAGAGCATAAGCAATATAATTTTGTGGGATAGGGCCAGTAATGCATTAATTAACTTTCTTTGTCCCATTAAATGCTTGTCCATCATATGGGAAGAGTTTAATCCTTATAAGTAACTAATAATCCTGTAAATTCAACTGATCAGTTTAAAAATCAGTTAAAAACCTGTCAGAAAGGGTTGAGAACTAAATTAATCTCATTCCTATTTCCATATTTTTGATGCTGCTTTCAACAGACAATGAGGTTGTTCTTTCTTCTCTCTCTGCCTATTAGAAAGAAAATGTACTCCCTTTCCAGATTGGACATTGCTCTTTTGTATTTCATCCCCTGTCTCAATCCTTCTTTTATGGGGCTGGCATATTTAGAGTAAGATTTCCTTCTCTAGAGGAATCATAAAAATTCTAAAGTCTTTCCCACATCAACAGCATCCAAGAACACAAAAAAAAGAGAAAAAGTAGACAAAAAATACTAAGGACCAATTCTTGAAGCGTGTGGACTCTCATTAGAATAACAGAATCAGAGATTATCCTGACTTGGAAGGGACACATGAAGATCAAGTCCAAATCCTGATTACACACAAAAACCCTAGATGTAAAAACATATATCAAAGAATATTTTATGCACATATCTTGAACACCGACAGACTTTGGGCCACGACTCTTACCTGGGGAGGTTGTGAAAATGATTGGCCCACCTTCTCAGGAAATTACATATTCCTAATATCCACTGTAAATAGATGTATCCCCATAATACAACTTTTTAAGCTATCCCCTCTCATACTTCAATAGACACCAGAGTTAAAAAAGACCAGCACTTCTCTACTCACCTTCATGTGAAGTTGTAGACATCAATGAGGTCACATCTCAGTCTCTTCTTTTCTTTGTTCAGGTCATTGATAAAAATATTTAAGAGAATAAAATGGCCCCTAAAATTGAGTCATGTGGATTCCCACTAATATCTGGCTACTAGCCAGCTATTACTCCATTTACTACAAACTCTTTTAGTGCAAGCCCTCAGCCAGTTGTTCGCTCATTTCAGTGTATATGTCTGTCTGTGTGCTGGACATTTTGTCCTGGAGGATACTGTGAGAGACAGTGTCAAAAAAAAAAAAAAAAAAAAAAAANNNNAAAAAAAAAAATTCAACAACACATCTACTATCTTGCCTCCATCCAGGAGGAAGGTAACTTTGTCATGGTAGGATATTCAGTTAGTAAGGCATGATTTTCCCTCCATATACCCACAAGACCTTTAACAATTGACTGCATTGTCTTCCATGAGCTTTTCAGTACCTTACCTTAATCTTCTCTGTAATTTTATCAGGCACCAAAGTAAGACTGTCAGGGCTATAACTATTAGGATCTTCTCTTGCCCTTTTTGAAGTATGAGTAACATCTGCTAGCTTTCAGTTGACTGGGATCTCTGCAGATATCCAGTATCATTGATACTTAACTGAGAAAAGTCTCACAGTAACATCACCCAACTCTCTTACTACTCTGAGATGAATCTCATCAGGCTCCACATTCTGGCCCTGTTCTTATAATAGGGCTAGCTACCTAAATAGCTTTTCTGAATTTGCTTCCTTTTCCTAGCCATTAAAATATTTCTTAAATAAATATGTTGCTTTTAAAACTACTTTATGATGTGTAGTTTTAGGATATATTTCAGACTTTCTGGGATATAAAAAAATCTCAGAACTTCAGCCCTAATCAGACTGAAATATTCAAAGCCTGTATAATACAGCTTTGGTTTTATTTCAAGGTTATACACTGGAGTCAAATGTGCCAACCCAAGCATATTAAAACATCAGATTGATTATGCAGACAAGTTTCTTACTGTGCTTCTGTTGTTGTCTTGGTAGTGACAGTGACAAAATTAAACTTCTTCTTCATCACCACATAAAAGAGGTAAATGACCTAGGAAAATAAGCTGTAGCTTATTACTCATCATTATTAATTGAAATGCTTTCTTAGTTCTATTCAATGCATATAGTGAGAAAGTAAGAATGTTTGTGACAAGTTTTACTGTAGAATTAAGAAAAGCATCATGATGTAACCAGTCACATAACCTGGTTTCATATGAAAGTGCCAAATTGCTTTTTTGTGGGCATGGAATTTCTTAATGGTTTTCAGCAATCACAGATTAGTAACTTGATAATTCTGGTGGTTGCTATTTGTTTTGCAATTGTTTTCAGAGTCCTTGCTCATGTCAAGTTGCTGTGGTCCTGGGTTATCGTCAATACAATGTATGATTCTGTTTTGTTATAGTCCTCTTGCTATAATTTAACTCTTATTCTACCATCTTCAAAGAGCTCCCTTAGACAAATATACAGTTTATTGACCAAAAAAAAAAAA
>WEIU01012652.1:33801-76838 GCA_013389925.1 Aegithalos caudatus | reverse complement strand
AATTTAAAATTATTTTAAGGATCCCAAGTTAAATACCTTTTCTTGGTCTCCATTTTGTTTCTTCTTGTTCCTTATGAGAGGTGATTAATAGTCACAAGCTGTGTTGGAGTATGGCACAAATGGGATGCGACCACTGGGAGAGGTTCCTCTGAGCCTTTGTTGGGACATCAGCTTCAAAACCAGTTGAGACAATTGAAAGATGGAAACAGCTCACATCTTTCCAGCAGTGACCAAAGATTTGTTACACAGCATTTAAAAAGTTTTCCAGCCAAGAGCATATTGCTAAAGCTTACAGACAATTGTTCTAGCCAAGCACTAAAGGCATATATATACCTGCTTCAAACAATGCTTACTTGTACGCTTCCTATTAACAACACAGAATACTCCATTACTAAGCTTAAAACCTTCTACTATCTTGCTAAACATATTTTTCTGAAGTCTTATTGTTTCATGTCCTTGCTGTCTGTACTATCGTAACTCTTTCTACTTTCAAGCTTTGCAGTTACAGCTAATTCTAAATTCTTCTGCTCTTTCTGTTTCTGGGGCCTGCTTCCACAGTTTTCTGAAAGCCTCCTTACCTTTAATATTTCCCGCAACATGCCTCCCTCAGAATTGTGATTATATCAGAATGCATCTCAACCTTTTCAAAGCCCAAAGATGTTATATTATTGGACCACAATTTTGGTAATACTTTTCTAGTGTTATTTTTCTATTTATATACATTTCCAACTATTTTTTTAGTTATCCTTCTCAAATTATTTTAATGTACTTGCTCTCTGTCATTGATTTTCCTCATTTTCCTGCAGCTTTCATGTTGTTCAGTACAAGAATTTTTCTGTGATGCTTCCTTGTCTGGAAATAACAGGCATTTAAAGCAGATATTTAATATAAATAATGAATTAACATTTTACTTTATTTAAGGAAGATGAACATATTGATAAGTTGGAGAAAGAAATAACCACATGATCTGTAGTTACTTCCCCATTTTCATGATTTATTACTTTTATTATAGCATCATCTAGATTCCAACCTACCTAAGAGTGAATATTAATAATGTCATGCCAATGGCCTTTTTTATCGTTTGGGCATATAATCATACTGACTACTTAGAAAACATCATAGTTTCTGAGAGAGGAAAATATTTTCAAAGGTTTTCAAGCTCAGCCTAATGTTCCTTACACAGGAACAAGCACACACAGACTATCTGCTTCTGAAAATCTTTCCTTGAATGCTTACTTTTGATCAACTTCCATTTCTTCTTTTTATCATGGAAACTTCCAGAAGCCAAAACAGACATAAAAGTGAAGAGGAAGTGATTGCAACTAAGACTATCAGGGTCCACTGATTCAACAAACTCCCTTAGGTAGCTTATTAATGTCAGAACTCTTGGGAAGTCATGTGTAATGTTGAACGTTTTTATAAGTAAGAAACACAGTACTTAAGGTACTTGGTCCTGGAGAAATTTCTACCACCTCTTCCTGCGGCAAATCTTCCCTGAACATAGATGGCCACAGTAAGGAAGATGTAACTTATATTTATTTGCATTATCCTGAGATAATATAGATAAGAGAACATGTGTTTGCTCTCAGTTACGTATCTTTTTTATTCAATAGATTTTTGTGTTAGTTTGATTATCATAACAACCATAACCTATTTCCCATGCCTGTCACATGTTCTACTGTTTACCATTATTAGTGATCCAATGTTCACTGTCTTTTCAAAAACATCCAACAATGCTGACAGCTTTGTCTGGAAATCAGTAGAATGTCACAAATATTCATGAGTGATACCCATCAGAAAGCTTTCCTAAATCCTCAGGACTTTGCAGAAGTATAAAACTGAAATTCCTGAATTGTTGAGCCTTCACTGATTAAAGCTTTAATCAAAGGATATAGAAAGGGAAAGGATCAGAAAAAGGTATGGAAAAGTAAAATATTTTTTCCTACACAAAAATGAGCTGTCACAAAAAAGCTGATGTGGCCAAAACTACTTCTTTTACTTTTTTTTATAGCCTTGACCTGTCTGCCATATGTACAATGGCACCTATTTAAGTACAAAAATAAGACACTTAAAACAAGCAGCAGGGTTGCCCTAAGCTCCCTATAAAGTTAGTAGAGAAAAAATACATTAAATATCTGACTTGTGGAGATTTTCTCTGCACTGACCATATAGAAAGACTTTTCCATAAAGTTCCAATAGGTATCTTCCTTACTTCCTTAAGGTAAGGTGGGATATATACTAATACTAGTATGTCTTCACATATGTGGTACATATATATGAGCCTATTTAAAATATGCAGCAAGTAAACAGATATATATGCACATACCCATACTAATATCTTCTGTTTATTTATGTATATAATATTAAACTTAGCCATCTGAAAGTAGATCAAAGGATGTATGTTGCAGGAATTATGACATAACAGACCATTTACTGCCACCTTATTCATCCTGTTATTCTCTTGAAAAAGAAATTGCATCACTATTAATGCTTTGATATTAAAAGATAGAAAAATTAATGCTTCATATTTTGAAATACTGAAATAATATAACTTCTGAAAAACTTTGAGGTAAAACTCTTCAGGACTCAGAGATATCTGAGATGCTTGAATAATTTTTATTTTAACCAAAAAGAAAAAACAGAAATGCCTTCATATATAATATTGAAGATCTTTCTTTGATAGCCATATTTTCTATTAAAGAAAATACCTGTCATCTAAGGTCAAACTATAGGGTAAAATACAGTAGAAAGATTTTAGTTGCATACATCTGTCTGTTGATAGGCAAACTGCCATCTTATTGATCTGAAAGGTTCCCCCGCCCAAAAAAAAGACAAAACAAAATGAACAAACACATCCCCCCTCCTCCCCGTCGCGGTGTCTATGCAATCCCTGCCTCGGCCAGCCCTGGCACCACGGCAGTGAGGGTACATCTCAGTAGCAGGAATCTTGCCGATCCCATGGGACTTGGTTTGCCTATTGGAGTGGAGCAACAAGGGCAGGAACAGAAGAAGGGAGACTCTGCTTGAGGTTCAATCACCAATTTTATTTGTCCCACAGTGGGAACAACCGCAGTCGCTGCTGACTGCTCAGGCAGAGCCCAAGAGCACCTGAATGCAGCACCTTTTATTGGGGGGAGGAACCAGGGGAAGGGTTTAACCTGGGACCAATCAGGGATAGGTGGGGGTTGGCTCTCTAAGTTTGTGACATAAAGGGAAACCAACCAGGATACAGTAGGAGGGGAGAACAGGGATCCTGCCCAATCACTAGACGACCCTGCTAGAACCTTCTGGGTTCAGGGCAAGGCCTCAGAGTGACAGACAGACTGTGGGAGTTATATAACTCAAGATTGACAAATAACTTTAACTGGGATAAACCAGCTAGGGGAGGAACACAAAGGGGTACATGGAACGAACCATTAAACATACAACAATAGAAGGGTAAATCTAAAATTCAAACATTAAACTGATGAACTTTAAATATGCACTGCCACAACACCCTAAAAAAAAAAAAAAAAAAAAAAAAAAAAAAAAAAAAAAAATCAAACCCAAAATATAACAAGTAGTGAATATTCTTATTATCTTCTTGTGAAGGTTTATAAGAAGATTTCATTATGAATAGTAATGGGTCTGTTGAATACAGAGCTGTCAGAGAACAGCATGGTAATTACATCAGAAACAGTTGTGTAGGCTCAACCCCCCAATCCTAGGCAGACCAAATGTACTTCTTGTGAAACTGGGGCACAGTAATTACCCTCTTTTGTGTACAAACCATAGATCTGATTCTACTATGAGCATATCCTCTCCATTTGAAGTTCTTGATCATTTGAGGCAGCCTGAGCTGTAGTGATCATACACTGATCATGAAAAATATGGGTCAGGTGAATAGTAAAGTCAGGAGCCTGAATTTTAGCATGAAAAATTCCGGCTTTCTCAGGAGTTAGTCAGTTGGACACCCTTAAGGGCAAGGGAGCAAAAGATAAGGAAATGTGCAGTATTGGTACAGCATTTATTCTGTGCCTATTTGTGTTTGTCGCTATTGCTTTAGTATTTTTTTTTTTAAGTCCTGCAACCATTTCTTTCTTTCATGAACGATTTATTCAATCACTCCATTAAACAATATTCATCTGACTTCTGAAAACAGTTTTTTTTAAACAATGTTCACATTTGCACATTAGTCTCTAATACCATCTTTATTCTCTTAAAATAATAAAAAATATAACATTCTTGCAAGTGAGGGATTAAAGGAATCCTTAAAAAAAGGATGTCCTAACTCTCCAAGTGCACTATAAATGTGGGTTTTCCATTAGGAGAGTGTTTATTCAACTTGTCTTCAGGCAATTGCTTTTGCAAGATGTATTAGACACATTCAGAAAAACTCTCATAGTAAAGGAAATCTGGACTTTCAGTAAGATAATTTTTTATATGTTGCAAAATAGATATTGTCAGTAGTCATTTACATTTATAAATAGTATAGACAGAGTAAATATATAAACACAGATTCTGGTGGCTGTGGCTATATGATCACTATTCCACACCTATTTGAAAATGACTTATAGCTTATCTCCATTTTTAATGTTAAAAAATGCTTCTTCAGACCATAATAGTTAAAATGTATCTATTTGTATTTTACGTTTTCTTTTATTTTTTTAACAGAAAAAATAAACTCAGCAGACTTCTCTCCTGTAGACCTGTAAAAGACATAAGAGAAACTTACAATTTTGTGTTATAACATCGTCTTAGTATCTTCACCAAGAGTAGTCTGATGTCAAAAGATATACCCAGTATAGCACAGTAATTACTATATATACAAATAAAATCTGTAGACTTTTGGTTTTCACTTGTTTTTTACCTCATGCTTTTTTCAAAAAAGAAAGCATGCAACTGCAGTCACACCTTGAATAAATGTGATGGTACCCAATAATGTTCAGATGTTCAAAAGAAAAAATTAGTCAAATCTCATGGATAAGATTCTGTCTGACCTACACAGGTTGATATGTTAGCATGTTGGTTGTCCCACTGATGTTATTTGTTGTGACAGTACTCCAGAAAGAATTATAATTTATTAAGCCTAGTAGGACTGGTTGCTGCAATCATTTTCCTAGAAGGTGTTCAGAACCAATTACAAAAAAAAACCCCAACATTTGAAGGAATCAGAGCTGCCATAATCAGTCTTTCATAATTATGTCCTCTATCCTACTTCCTTTATCAATTTTGTTCTGGTTTTATTCTTAACAATTCATAGAAACTGATATTTGTACTAAAGGGCACTCTACTATATGTCAGCAAAAGTGATTTATTGTCCTACAATACAGTATAATTTACTTACTGTACTGTTGGAATATCAACAGATATAAATTATTTGAAATATAAAGATAATTTTCTTAATCTGTTATAATTTATAAGTAATTTTTTTTCCATTAGTCTAAACTAACTGATGGAAGAGAAGAACTGGATCTGGGTCACTTTAGAGTGATTTAATTATAACTATTGATTTGAAGAAAGTGTGTCCAAGCAGATGTTTTTTGTAACTGTGAGTTTTTTCTGGCACTCAGCTAAAGTACTCAGCAGTTTTATTTAAAGAAATTGTTCTGTCATTAAGAATTCATTAAGAATAGCCAATGATTACAAAAACAGTAGTAAGAATTATGTTACCGGTGGGTCAATGAAAGGTTATTTACAATGGCTTTGATACAAAAAGTCCTATTTCCTCTCAGTTTTCAGAAAAAAGCTCCTGTACAAGTACAAAAGATGGGTTACCAATGGTAGGGACAGGGGAAGTTTTGACTGAATAGATTTAATATTAAATCAGGCACTGAAGCTTGAGACAGAGGGTTTCAGACATATTTATCATTAAATGATTTTACCGTGTAAGAGAATAAACTGTTTCTTAAAGTTATGTTTGTAGCTAAGAGGATCATCCTTTCCTTGGGGATAAGTACATCCATCCCACATGTAACTCCTTAGAGTAACCTTCTCCTTCAGGTATCTAAATTCAGAAGTGTCTGATAGACACTTTTTGAAAAAAATCTGTACTTAAAAGCCACAACAGGAAATTTCTGTGAGATGCATGCCCATTAATAATAGAAGATGTTAGTGATGCTGTTCTGGTTTACTATTGTAAGGTGTTTTTAAAAACAGATCATACCCTTTCAGTAGTTATTCTCTTGCATTCATGTTTTCTTTTTCTTTGATAATAAATGCTGTGGTGTGTATCTGTGATATTTTCTAAATACTTTCTGGCATATTCTGCTGGTTTTTTATGTTTGCATTACATTTTTTTTTTTTTAATACTCTTCATTGTTATCAAAGATCACTTAAATGATCAGATAAAAGAGATATGGTGGAGCTTTCTCAAAGGAGACTCTGGGGTTCATGGCAATAAATCCATAGTCCTAGCTTTCTGAAGAGCTGTCTGCTTATTCTGAAGTCTCTGAAGGTTAAGAAAATACCTCAGAAAGGAAAAGAAAATTGAACATTTGCATGTGGTAAAAAACAATTCTTCAGAGAAGTGCATCAGTTCAGAAGTTTGTTTTTTCTGCTAGTATAAAAAAGTTGTATATTAGTCTTGATCTTTTTGTATTAACTGATGAAGTAATTTGACAGCTTAAAGTACACCTAACTTCTTTTCTCTCAGAAATAAAAAAAAAAAAACCAAACAAAATAAACCAAAAACAACCATATTTTAACTTGAATTAATTTTTGTTAAACATGAAGTTTTCATTGAAAGAAGTGATATCAAAACTACTTTTGAAGATTGGTTGTTCATCACCTCCATATATGAAGATGACCACTGGAGATATTCTTGAGCAGTAATAGAATCTTTCTACTTCTATTAAATCACTGTTAGGTAGAACAAGTAAGTTGCTTCCTCACAGCTGTACCACTTCAATTACTGCATGTGCTGTTCCATACAAATTCATTTTGGAGATGATTGTGCCATAATAGGAATATCTTATAACCCGATAAAAGCTCTATAATCTTAACCCCCAAACATTAAGTAGACATTTTAAGTTAGTTTTCCTTAATAAAATTAGGTTTAAACATAATAATGAATATTTTTTTAAAATATAGCTTAAATAAACATTTTCAACACAATTTCCAGCAAAACATGTATTTAAAGTTTGATTCATAACTGTAAAATTATCTGCATGTCAGGCTGATAATATACAAGAACCACAGTGTCAATATATGGCCTTATGTGCACTGCCTTGTGTCAAATATAAACCTCGAGATTTGATGTGTTACTACATGCATATATATATATATATATATATACACACACACATATATGTATATTAATACTTTCTTGATAATCAAGAAATAAGCCCTTCAAACAGGGAATAATGACAGAAGTTATATTCAGTAAAGCTGAAGGCATCCCAACAACCACTTGGATATCTTTTTATATCAGATTTTGATATTACACTGAGGAGCAGTTTGCTGTGTAATCCTCTGGTAATGAGACATGGGGGTATTACAAAACATCAACAAACATCTAAAGCTCATCCTTCCATACATTACTTACCTTCTTAATTTTCATTATAACAGGTGGGACACATGGAAAGCATAGTCTTTGGAAAAACCTGACTCTAAGGACTTGCCTTTAGACCTGCAAATAAAATGCAGACTTAATTGTGATTTTTCTGTTTCTTCTTGAGTTTCCATTAAAATGTGATTAACATAAAACTTAAGTAACTTACTAATACTGATTTAATTATATTTTCACGTGAATTTTAAGTGATATGCAGCAGAAGTGTAACACAAATACAGTATTACTTATAACTTCCTTCAGTAGTTTATCCAGATTGTAATTTCAATTTAGTTTTAATTTCAATTTAATTGAATAGTATAGTTGCACTGAATAATGAATATAGTAATTGAACTGATACATCCAGAGTTTATTCATCTAGTTGAAATTATATGAAACTTTGGAAAGAAAAAAAATGGAAATCTGCTTGGTTTTAATTTTTAAAACTTGATATTAGGAATTTTATTAAATATTTTCTTTATTTTTTGCATGAGAGATATGAGCTCTGAGAGATATGATTAAATGCACTGGAAGCATCTTTATTCAAATTGTACATTTAATTTTAGATTCATCATCTGAGTTTCCCCAGAATTCTGTTTCACAGTTAAGTTACATATAGCTGCAACAAATACTCAATTCTCTGGAAATACATACAAATATATACAAATTGTGGAACAAGCAGCTGGAGAGCAGCCCCATGGAAAGATATCTAGGTGTTTGCTGATGATGTATCGACAGTGCTCCTCAGCAGCTGAAAGGGCCAGCTGTGCTCCATCCAGACAACAAAGGTGATTGTCCTGCACTACACTACGCTGGTGTGGCCTCACCTCACAGAATCACAGAATGGGTGTGCTGGTTTTGCACTGATTGAAGAAATTTCAGGTTGAAAGGGACCACAGTAGTCCACCTGTCCCAACCTCCCTTCTCAGGCAGGGTCATCCTAGAGCAGATGTCACAAGATTGTATTCAGACAGTTCTTGACTATCTCCAGTGAGGGAGAATCCACAGCCTCTCCGGGAAATCTATTCCAGTGCAAGGTCACTCACGCACTTTATCATATTCAGATCAAAGCTCCTGTATGTCAGTTTCTGCCCATTGCCTCCTGTACTATTGCTTGGCCCCACTAAGAACAGCCTGGCTCCATCTTCTTGGCATCCTCCCTTCAGACACTGATAGACATTGATGAGGTCCCCTCTCAGACATCTTTCTCGGGGTTGAATGGGCCCAGCTCCCTCACTCTTTCCTTGTAAGAGAGTTACTTGGTCTGTTGATCATCTTTGTTGCCATTCACGGGACCTATTCTAGGAGCTCCATCTCTCTCTGGTGCTGAGGATCCCAGAATTGGACACAGTACTCCAGAAGTGGCCCCACTAGGGCTGAATAGAGGAGCAGGATTACTTCCTTTGAATGGTTGGGAATGTTGCTCTTCCTAATCCATCCTAGGATTCTCTTGGCCTTCTTGGCCACAAGAGCACGCTGCTGACTCATGGGCAACTTGTTTCCTCCCAAGAATCCCAAGTCCTTCTCTGCAGAGTTCCTTTTCAGCAGACCTTCCACAGGCACTTTCCCCAGCCTGTTCTGGTGCAGGGGGTTATTCCTCCCTGAGTTCAGAAGCCTGCATTTGCCCTCCTTGAATTTTGGAGTGGTTAAGTACTGTGTGCAGTTTTCGGTGCCTCAGTTTAAGAATATAAAGCTTTTGGACTGTGTCCAGATGAAGACAGTCAAAATAGTGAAAGGCCTCAAGAACAAGACTTAAGAAGAATGGCTGAAGTAATTTGCTTGAGTTTGAAGAAGTCAGAGGGTGACCTCATATGTACATATAGATGTAGATAGCGGTCTACATCTTCCTCAAGAGGAAAAGTGCAGAGGGAAGTGCTGATCTCTCTCTGTTGACCAGTTATAACACAGGAGAAAATGGGAGGAAGCTGCCCTAGGGAAGTTCAGATTGGACATTATGAAAAGTTTCTTCACTGAGAGTGTGGTCAGTCACAGAAACAGCCTCCCCTGATCTCTGATCAAGATGGTCAGAGTTCAAGGAGCATCTGGAGAAGACTTAAGTTATACAGCTAAGTTTTAGGTAGTGCTGCAAGAAGCAGAGAGCTTGACTCAATGATCCTTATGCATCTGTTACAGTGTGAGATTTGCATATTTTTAAAAAAGATTTAATTTAAATTTGCTGTTTGTTTGTAATTTATTATCCTCCAATATAAGCTACAAGAAAGAAATGAGAAATATTGCAAAAATTGATCACATGATCACTGTTACACAATATATTGTATATTCCTATATTTACATGTATATGTAAATAATATAATCTGTTATTTAAAATTTCTTTGTTAATGAGAAACATTAAAAATATATATATTGATCTATAAAATCCATCTATTTTAAAGAATAAAAGAATGATGATATTTCACAACCATGAAAATCAAACATGAAGTCAGGTTCAGGAACAGAGGTTGGGGAAAAGAAGAAGAAAAGGAGGAATGTTTGAAGTTATGGTTTTTATCTTCCTGAATAACCTTTATGTGTGTCAGAGCCCCACTTTTGTGGAGATGGCTGAACAACTGTCTGATAATGTGAATGAGCAAATGAATTCCTTGTTTTGGTTTGCTTGTCTGTGTAACTCTTTGCTTTACCTATTAAAATGTCTCTGTCTCAACTCATGAGTTTTCTCACTTATATTCTTATTCTCTCCCCATCCTGTTTAGGGTAATGAGTGAGTGGTTGTTTGGTTTAGAGCTGGGGTTGCACCAAAACAGCCTGTTTTGTCAGAATAGATATTACTAACTAGGACTAGCAAATATACAGAATACCAAGGACTATTTAGAAGACCCAGTTTTGGAATACAAGGGAGCTTCCAGAAGGGAAATGAAGACGTGGTGAAAGACAGGGCCACAGATGATGTGGAACTGTGGATGAGTAAGAAGAAGGAAAAAGCCTCTGCTATTTTAAGAGTGTCTGGTCAAGGATATTTTCAGTGCTAAAATGGATAATGAGAAAGGAGGAAAACCATGCACAAGAACATAGAGAGACACAGTCCTGAGTGGCAAATGATGAGGGACAACCAAACCTAGTCAGTTAAATTAATTGAAAATGGTATGTTCAATATGGAAATATTTATTTCAGTAAGATTTTCTGATCAACAAACTTCTCAAAAGGGACTCCAAGGTAAAGGGAGAAACAAACAAAACATTTGGAGGCATAAATCTGACAGAAAAATATAATAGAGACAAAGAGGAAAAATTTGTCAGGCGTACAAATTTAAGTGTGTGAATTGATCTTGTGATCACAAAACTGCAAGTAAACCATGACTCTGAAAATGGTAAGGATGAGAACCTAAGAGTTCAGATTGTTGTTTGGACTGTTTCAACTAATGAGGCAATATGCATGGGAAGGGGGAACAGAAGGAAGTAAAAGAGGAACAAATGGACATGGGTATAAAAGTGGCTGGTTGTAAATTGTGGTTGGTCAGTACATTTGTCGGAGCAAGCTCTGTGCCTGAGGACTGCAATCCACTCTTCTTCTTATATCCTTACTTTTAATTTGTTTCATAGTGGGGAGAAAATATACTTTTGTGATTTGGAGAACAGATTATGTAAGAAAAGGAAGGAGACAGGATGGGCCAACACAGTTGCAGAATAATGCTTCATCAACAAGTTAGTATATTTATGGTTCCAAGCTGCTATACCTAAACCTGGAGAGCAACATTATTTTTCTGATATTTAAAACAGTGTTATGATTTTGAAGAACTAACTTGTTTCAGCAATATTACATGGACTTTTTTCCTTTTCCAGACACAAACTCATCAGTGATAAATTGTAACAGCCAATGGTGCCTTGCCATTTTTATCTGACTTACTTGAAAATAGGAGATTTACAGGACAGTTTTCAAGTTCAGTGAGATCTATCTTCTTTTTTTTTTTCTCAAAAAAGGTATTCTGTGACAACCCCAGGGGGCAGACACATCACATGAAAAACATTTATGAAATTGCTCATTGATTTCTTTCTCAGAGGTAAAATGTTCTACACTCACTTCCTTGCACTCTTCAATTCAAAGCATTATGCAGAAGTTAGGAATAAGAGGACTTTTTTTCTCTTCTCACCCATCATGTGGGCACCACAGGCAAAGGTCTTTAAGAGAGCACAGCTGAATCTTTCTCCTTTTGCTTTACCCTGAATTCTCAGAGTCCTGCTGCTTGTCCTCTAAGCTGTAATACATTTAACACCCCAGCAGAGGTTGGCTAGATGCCAAAAGGTGCTCAATTTTCCTTATTCTCTGAAATGTATACAGAAAGAAACCTTTGTTTGATGTCCCCTGAAAAATGGAAGAGTCTAAAATTTCTCTGAACTCAAATTTCATCACTAGCCTAACCTGCAGTCTCTTGTGAATTGAAAGAACACAAGGCAAGAATTAATTTGAATGACTATAAATACTGTTTCCAGTAGGTATCTTGCTATTACAAATCCACTTTAATTCTTTCCTTTTTATTATTTAAGGATTAACATTGTTCTCCAAGATATTTCCAACAGGCTTCAAATTCCTTTGGGTCTATCATCTTTGTTCTCCCATTGCACCTACTTTCACTTCTCTTCATCCTGGAGCATACTCCAGGTCAGCTTGTTTCATAATGTGAAAGAAATATTATCCACCCTGTTATATGCAGACTCTAAAATGAGGTGAACCAGTTTGATTAGTTCCTCCAAAAAGACTGAAACAACTCCCCTAAAATGAAAATAACTCTGCTTTAATATGTCTTCTAGACCCAAGGAAGTTCCCACTATCCTGTTGCCATTTTGTCATAGCCAAAGACAGACAAAATTTTGCTTTACTCTTGAAATATGAGCAGCTAGAATATCAACTTCATTTTTAAAATAATCTTTTACATTGTACTGTTCACTTCCAAAGATATCTGGAATGTGGAAGAAACTCCACAGCAAAAATTCCATGCTAAAGCAGTTTAGATCCTTAAAGTAACATGATCGAAACTCCCTATAGGATAAAAAAATATTCCATAACTTAACAAATTAATGGATGCTTCTTCCTCATTGCCATTCTGACTTCTCCAAATACATGCCTTCACGGTTTCCTGTGGGCCATTTATTCTGTAATGATCATTAACTATTTTCTTTACAATTTAAGAATTTTCTTTAAGATTCTCCTTTGAATTACTGCAATTTTAAGGTAATTCTCAATCTCACTGCAGCTGTCCTTCACAATTTCTTACCCTGAAGAGGGAGGAACACACCAGACACATCATCAGATATCATGCTGGTTTGGGGATTTGTGTTGCTATGATGACCTCACAATGCACAGCTGGACATATTCCTTATAGTTTCTCTGCTTTTCTATAAGTTAACCATGCCCTAATCTTGTTCTATGTACCCTTCTAAAACCAGAACACATGGAATTAATTTTCACAAATTCTACTTGTCTGCAAAGAAAATATAGGAAACTTTTTCTGTTTCAATCTCATGTTGTTTCAGTTTACTATATTACATCATTTCCAAAAGTTTTATGTCTCCGATTTTCTTCAAGACAAGCATTGTTAATTCTGTTTTATGTAATTCAGCTTTGCTTTCTCTATCACATTGTTGAGGAAAGCTATAAAAATGATGCTTCTATTTAGGGGCTTACAGCATGTCAGTTTCTGCTGTGTCATGATTAACATATTTTTGTTCCTTTAGAATTGTAATTAACACTTTAATTATGTTTTTCATATAAGCCATACTGTCTCAATAGCTGCTGACTCAAAAGCATCACTTGATTGTGTCCTCTGACTCTGTGGATATGACAAACTGTTATGATTCAATTATAAGAGATGCCTCTGCTGCAGTTAAGGTGCAAATGAGACCATATGCCTAAGCAAATAGTATGGCTTTTATTTAATAGTAATTGTGACCCAGAGGGGTGGAAATAGGAAGGCAGGTAGAGCCCAAGAAATAACAGATGGGTGAAAAGAAGGTGGGTTAAGATTTAGATTTAATTCTCATTATCCTACTCGACTTCTGATTGGCAATAAATGAGATTAATTTCTCAAAGTGCAGTCTGTTTTGCCTGTGGTTGTACTTGCTGAGTTCTCTCTCCCTACCTTCATCCCAAACCTTTCATCCTATTTTCTCCCCACTATCCAGTTGAGGGGAGAAGAGATGGAGTGGCTTGGTGGGCATGCAGTGTCCAACCAATGTCAACCCACCACAAATGGAAATGTTTTCTACAGCAGAGATTTCTCCAGATTATCTCTCCCATCCCTGGCACACTTTTTCTAGTCACCTCTGGTCAAATATTCAGTAGGAAAAAGTGCACTGCTATGCCACATAGTTATCTATTTGAACTGTTTGTCCTTTCTTCCTATAATGATTCTTTGATGACTTTGAATACTATTATTTCAGTTTTATCTCCTTGTGCCATTTTTCTTTATGTATTTAAGTGTCCATGGTGCTGCAAATAGCTTTGCTGTTCCCAATATGAATATTGAAGAGTGTTCCATAAAAGCCATTAGATCATCTTTTCTGACGCACAGAGCTGATCTGGAATTCTATGCTGATATTTTTTAGCATGACTAGACAGGAGTTTATGTTGCTTTCCAAGCACTGAAGACCTCAGGGCTTAGGATATGTTTTGATCATGTCTTTTCTGTCTTCTCTGGTCTGTAATTTCCGTAGCTATGAATGTCTGCTGAAATGAAAGGAAATATTTTATACTGTCTGAAGTCAATTGCATCTTCTTTCAATGAATTCATGCAGCAGAATATAGATATGCTGAAGAAGTAAAAATGTGCTGTAATTAGGAGCCTTCTTTACCATCTCTGAAATGTAGAACAGAGTTCAGAGTAACTAGACCTTATCCTCATTAAAACTTACAATAATTAATTTAAAAAGCAATTCACTTTTTCCTCTCAAAATGTATTTTGCTTTTGCTGTTTACCTGATTTACTTGAGACCACAAGTCTAAAATTCGTGATGCCCAGCAGTCAGCAATAAATTACCAGTAATTTCTTCTGGTATTTGGAGGGAAGGGAAAATTAAAAGTTCTCAGTAGTGAAATAAACAGGCAGTAGATATAATGAAAAAAACCCATCTACAATAAAATAAAATAATTTAAAAGCTCTTTTCCATCTACATCTCTCTTGATTTTTGGTGGTCTGTCCCTAAGTGTAAACAAGAAAGCTTGCTTCTGATTAACAGAAGCTTGATTAACATAGGATGCTATGCAGGAGTAAAATATGTTTTACTACTCCTGTGTTTCTTAAGCAATTTAGTGGAAATTCATATAAATGTATGTTAAAAACTACAAGAACCCCTTAAATTTTGTCAGATTCAGGTCATCATTTCAAGGATTTCGAAGGCAATTCACAATCTCTGACATGAATACAGAAAGTAAAACTGAATCAGACGATAACGTGATCATATTATGATATAAATCATGCAATCATCTTGTGTTCTCTTGGAATAAAATATACTTTAGAGGGAAGAAATGAAAGTGTTGTAATAAGCTGTAGGAAAAATAGAAATTGTTGGGAAGCCAAATAATTATAGTACCTTCTTGCTTGAACAAAATGTTTCAGCATCTGTTGTTATGATGTGGATGACATGAATGTGTGGTATATAGGAGTTGGTACTGCATATGCAAGGCTAGTATAAAATTATGTTTAGCCTATGACCTTGAACTTCTCCTTAGGTTATTTACAGAGCAAATAACATAAATTTATTTTATTGTATAAAATAAACAAATATTTGTAAATATTTGTAAATACATATTTTGCAGAGTCATAATGTGAAGTATAAAGCTCAGCATACTTATAATCTTCAATGTTAAGGGAAAATAAGCACTTAATGCAACTTGCAGAATGCAATTATATCTATTGTATGAAATGGAAAAAAAAAATTCAGCAGTAGTATGCATAATTAAAAACAATCTGGGACTGTGTAGAGATTGCTATTTGAGTTAATACACAGAAAGTCATTAATATATGAGTTACTGAAATTGTTTCACATTTTACAGATTCCTTTAAACAACTTTCTCTATTTTATAACTTTCTTAGAGCTTACATTAGAATCATATTATTCTAAAATATTTTCATAACATAATCTCAAGTACTTCTTATAGAAAAGCCAGATGATAATTTGAGAAAAATAATTTAATATCATCCTTTGAATTTACCTCAGTTATAGGTAAGGTAATAGGTCATAGGTTAACACTATAGGTATAAGTAATGCCTAATATCTGAGGACATTACAATAAATAAGTAACAAGATACAAGATGTGTTTACAAAATGCATGCATTGAATATAGATGTTCATTTATTTATATGTGTTCTGAAGTGTATGTTATATCAAGACTGTAGGAATGACTGTTTTAGTCTTAAACATTTTCACCTCTCTGAAGCAAACGCAGTTTGACATCCTCCAATAGAAAAAGAGTGATCTTTGAAAGAGAACTAGAGTTAAGATAAGAACAAATTATAGCTGCAGGAGAGGGTTTTGCTACCTTTTTCATCAATGTGCTGCTGCCCTTCAGTTGTTGCTATAGAAATCCAGCAGACAGGGACACTATCGGGGCTTTATAGATAGGAAGTTCACTTAAGCCAATCAGTGCTCTGCCCATTTAGACTTATCGTGGTTGCCTCCATGTCCTTAATAAAAAGAGACAACAATGGCACTGCTGCCACATGACAGTTTAAGAACGCATTGCTTTCCTTCTTGTCTACAAGGCAGCCTGCCTACTGTCCAGATACAATAGAATTTCTAATCAAACTTTTAAGTAGATTATATAGCTCACTAAACCTCACTGCACTACAGTATCCTTCTCTTCTTCCTCTGAATCTCCAAATCCCCACTGCTTTCTTAGCAGCCACATAGCATAAACTAGTTCTCTCTGAAACTTACCAATTTTATTTTATTCAAAGACCAGCTTTTTCTCTCTCTCTCATGCACTCTCCTATTTTTTCTTCTTCCCTTCCTATTTTTCTTAATAGTTGAATTTTCCCTAAATGAAGAAATTTTTAAAATCAATTAGGGAAATGTAAGTTTTATCTAATTTGACCCATTTAGAAATAGGAGAGGGGAAAATCTACATTAAAAAAAGTAAATTTTCATCTAACAAAAAAAAGGTTGCTTAGGAAGCCATGTTAATTTCAACATATAAAGTTAGAGTGTATGCTTATGTTTTCAGTGATCTTTCCTTTATAGAATGTCAATTTCTTGATACAGAAATTCTAACAGTTATACAAAAAAAGTTGTGATAAATAGCTGTGAAAAATACACATTAATTTTACATAATGATATTACAGAATTCTTACTGATTTTTACCTGGATTATTCTGCACATTCATTTGTATCTGTAATATATTTATATTTGGACCTCTCAATTTTATTTATATCATCATGGTCTCCTATAGAGAAACACTGAAATGTTAGAGGTGAAACCAAGTCACAGAAACCACAAATGTATTCCACCTCTGACTTATGACATACTTAAAACCTTCAGACCTGAGGCTTAATTCAGGTCTGTCTGTTGATGTCTGAAAGACACCCATTTCAATAGAAACAATATTTTTCTTATGAAACCAAACATTTTCAAAACCTGATGCAAACCATGGTCTCTGTCTCTGATTTATCAATTGACATTTACTACTTTGTTCTGGTCATTTTGTGCATCATAACACATCAAGTTATTGCTTTGATGTTTCATATCAGCTTCATACTTACATATGAATTTCACCATTCAAATATATAATTGTATGGTTTCAAAAGTAAACTACATAGTAAATTTAGTAAAAATTCTGTGTGTAGCGTCAAAAATATATATATTTTTAAGGAATCCTTATTATTTCTTTAATTAAAAAAAAAAAATATTGATACTATTTTGTTACTGTCCAGGAGATTTGTAGTTAATGGTCTATTTATGGACCAGTAAAGATTTTTGTTTTCCTTTTTTGACAAAATTTCTCTTTGCTGATGGAATTTCTCTCTTCTTTTGGCAGGGGGAGCTGTGGGAAGCATCAAAGATTTGCATGATTATGCTTCTTTCTTTGAAATAGATTTCATTGCACAGTCTGATTCTGGAAAATATATATGGGCTAGGAACCTGGTTCCAATTGGGGCTAGTAGTAAAACCAAATATGCAATAGGTAACAAAATGCGGGGAAAAAAAAGGATCTGCTTAATATCAATACACCTGCAAATCACTGTAAAAAATACACATCAAGTTATTAACTTAATTTCTATTGGTCTACAGGTCTAATTTATGCTATTTCTTATATTGGATCTGTCAAGTGCGATTATGCCAAGCACTGAACACTAAATGGGAAGAAATAAAGAAATAATCTTGAGGGGGGGAAGATAAGGAGGGAAGTTGTGGGGATTTTTGGGTTTTGGGATTTTTTAGAGAGAGCTAATCTATCTTTTGTCTGATCAGTGGGAGAGCAGCAGCATTATTTGCAAGACCCTGGAGCATTTTTAAATTCTTCAAATTCTTCTGATGCTACTCAGTGGCAGATGTTTAATTTAATGACATAGGAAATAGGGCATATACTATATAAATCTTCCATGGGTTATCATTCCAAAGCCAGCTTATGACTAAATATTGCCAAGCTAAATGTGTAACCAAGCTACATTCTTATTATAAATTATCCTACACGAAAATACTTCTGTGTTTGTGCTTAAATCAGTTTATCTGTTGCTGGATAATTTCATTAGGTATTAGTTATTTTTTGGATAATGGGAAATAATCATTATCCACTTGCTCCATTAATTTGTGATTTTGACTCTCTCCACTAAAGTGTCCTGGACCTAGCTTATTTTCCTAAGTTGAAATGTTAACCTCCCCATGTCGCAAAGGAGGAAATAATTTTGACAGAAAATCAATTCTGTTTCTTTTAAAGTCTTTTTTAATGATGAAGATACAGGTTGAAAGAACTGCACATTGCACTGAAACTGCTTGAAAACCATATGTTAATATATAATAATATATGTAATATAATTATAATTCTTATTTATATATAGTATACCTAATTATTTAATATATTGTTCATCTCTCTGATGCTGAACACTGAGTTGAAATTTTAAGAGAACTGTCAACAATAGCTTCAGGATCACTTACACGAGAAGTAGCAGCTAACTTTCTGTCATATTTTTCCTCAGGCATATTACCTTGCACTTATCAACACTGAATTTCATCTGCTGATCCATCAACAGATGTTACTCATATAACATTTTCAAATCCTCCAAGTCTGTACCATCAGCTTCAGATTTGTCCAGCTGGAAAAACTTCAAGTTTGTTCCTTTCTTCAAGTCATGTTAGTTTTTTTGTTTGTTTGTTTGTTTTTTGTGGGTTTTTCTGTTTTGTTTTGGGGGTTTTTGTTTGTTTGTTTTTTGTTTGGTTTTTGCTTGTTTGTTTTTAATAATAATAATAAAAAAAAAAAGTAACACAGTTTCTTGGGCGAGTCTATCATATGTTTTTTGCCAAATTTGTTCTTGGATCTCAGTTTCTGTGTTGTTGCTTGCATCTAAGTAGATTTTCGCAAGTGTCTTTTTTGGGTAAATCCGTCCCACAGCAGCCAAATCTAAGTTCCTGGACAAGTAGGGAGTAAGGAAGATGGGGAAGAAAAGCAAGTTTCCATGATCAGTGGGAGAGCCACAGCAGAAGCTGTAGGACCATGCCACATTTTTAAATTATGTAGAAAGTGGGGGAGTGGACTATGATATTTACAGGATTAGGAGGGCAAGAAAGATGAGGTTCACGAACACAGAAACTTCAGGGCAGGATATGAAAATGGAGTGGCACACTGGTACTATGCAGTTGAGGGCGGCATCTAAAGGGTTGGGGGGTTGAAAGGGAGCTTAGTCTGGTAACAAAACTAAGAAACTACTTGGAAGAGAAAGTAGTGAACATGTTTGAAAGACTATGAATTAAGTACTCGAGAAATTAGAGATTTTGATGACTAGGAGGAAAGATCAGCCATTCAGAGTCTTTCTGAATGTAGTAGGTAGAAAAACAAATGGGGCTGCGAGATTATCCAGAACAGCTTTAGAACAAATACCTTCTGTAAATCTTTTTGTACTCTGATTTTTTCGATTGAAATAGCATACATAATACTGCTGCAAACCACCCTGAATTGCTAACCATAATCTTTATTTATTTTGTACTTTTAAACTAGTGTTTAATTTATAAAAGGGCTTGTGTCTTATTTACACATCATTCATCATCCTACAAACCCTTATATAGATAATTTATGAAACTGTCTGTGGTAGGTTGACCCTGGCTGGATGCCAGGCATACAGCTAAGGCTGTCTATCACTCCCTTCCACAACTGGACAGGGAGGAAAAAAAATAGATGCGAAACTTATGAGTTGAGACAGGGAGAGATCACTATTACAGGCCAAACAGACTTGACTTGGGGGTATCAACTGAATTTATTTTCAGTCAAAATAAGAGCAGCATAATGAGAAGTGAAATAAATCTTAAAACACCTTCCCTAAACTCCTCTCTCCTTCCCAGCATCTATCTCCCCCTGCCCCACCTGCCCAGTGGTACAGGGGGATGGGAAAACTGTGGTTACAGTCAGTTCATCATGTTACTTCAGCTGCTGCTCAGGGAGAGGAGTTCTTGCCCTACTCCAGCATGGTATCCTTCCCACAGGCTACAGCTCTTCACGAACTGCTCCAATGTGGGTCCCTTTCCAAGGGGTACAGTCCTTGAAAAAATGCCTGCTCAGGTGTGGGTCCCCCACAGGGTCACAAGTCTTACCAGGAAACCTTCTCTATCATGGGCTCCTCTCTCTACAGGTCTTCACGTCCCTTCCAGGAGCCTGCTACAGCATGGGCATCCCAGTGGTTCACAGCCTTCTTTTAGGCATCCACCTGGTCTGGCACAGGTCTCTTCCACCATCTGCAGTTGGATCTCTGCATCCCTGTGATCCTCCATGGGCTGCAGGGACACAGGTGCCTCACCATGGTCTGCACCACTGTTTCAGGGAATCTCAGCTCTGGCACCTGGAGCACCTGCTGTCCTTCTGCACTGACCTTGGTGTCTGCAGAGTTATAATTTCACATATTATCACTTTTCTCTTCTCTGGACACAATTACTTCAAGCATTGTCTCTGATGGGCTCGGCCTTGGACAGCAGCAGGTCCGTCCTGGATCTGGCATTGACTCTGCAAGTCATGAAGGAAGCTTCTGACATCTGCTCACAAAAGTCACCACTGTAGCCCTACCACTACCGAAAGCTGCCATGCAAGCCCAGTGCAGTCCTTAATTAGGTAAACTTTGATTTAATCTCTCCATTTAACAAATTGGAAAATGAGAAGCTGGATGACTTGCTTGGGGTCACAAAGTTAAGTCTACCAAGTATAAGACTTACCATGATGTTTTATTTCTCAGTTTCACACACCAAAAAAAGAAATTAAAGTAAATTTATAGGTCAGCAAAATTAAATTAAATTAGACTGAAAATAATTGAGTGGCAAGCTGTTAAACCAATCCAAGAATGCTAAGTCACCTTCACTATCCAAAAACATACATGGCAATTAAAGGTCGGCTTATGTCAGAGAAGTCAGTAAAGTGTAAGATTGCTTACTGAAATAGGAAGATTTACTGTCCTGTATTATTTTAGTAATATTCTTTGGAAAATGCAAATCTTTCATCAAACCAAAAGGGAAAAAAAAAAAAAGGTAGGGCTTTTTATTTTGATCAGTTATTTTTAGCTTCAAAATCTTTAGATTTTTAATAAGTATTTAAAAAAAATCCTAGGGTTTCCTTAATAATGACAATATCATCATTTAATTTACTCTTTCTGTGAACGCAGGTGAATGGAGTTATGTGGTGCTTCACAGGACACAGTTTGTGGGCCAGTTCTGTTTAATATCTTTATTGGTGATCTGGATGAGGGAACTGAGTGCACACTCAGAGAGTTTGAAAATGACAAAGTTTGACAGGATCTTCTGGAGGTAGAAAGGTTCTACACTGGACAGACTGGATTAATGGCTGAGGCTCACTGAAGGTGCTTCCATAATCACCATCCCTGGAAATGTTCTGAAGGTTTGGGTATGCACATGGATACATGGTTTAATGGGGAAGATTGTGATGCAGAGTAAACAATTGAACACAATGATCTTAGAGGCCTTTTCCAACACCAATGGTTCTATGATTCTATACTTTTTTGATACAGTACTGAAATCCCAATTTACTGGTTTGTTTTATTGGCAACATTCTTTAGAAAAATAAATTAAAATCTATTTTTTGAAACAAATAATCATCTCTTTTTTTCCTTTTATTTCTTAAATAAGGGTGTACTTAAATAAATTACTCTTTTACATTCCTTTTTCTTTCAGAGAAAATTACAAGGAGCTTGGAGATTGGGATCTACATTATAAAATGCAGCACCAAGCCTCAGATAGCTGAAGCATAAGAAAATGCCCAGGGAAGCTAAACTCTGAAGATTTCAGAATGACTTGGTTTCAGAAGACTGTTCTGTCAAAAAGGCAGATAGATCTGCAGCACTTGGGGATGACGATGAAGAGTTGTATTTAATAAAAGAGAGAGATGGAGAGCCTGAGCAAGAAAGATCACTTTTTGACAAATTATAAGCTTTTCATGAACCAGCAAGATGGGGTTTTCATATATATTTTATAGTACTTTGGCCTTGGAGATTAGAAAACTGAAACATGACCCTGAAAACAATGTTGGCTGGCATTATTAATAAAGTTTCACAATCCTGATGCAGAATAATATCCACTGTTATCACTGCATTTACTGATATGTCACTGTGGCTAAAAGTGCCACAGACCCTGAACCAAAGGACAAAAGATTTGTCAAGTCTCCCTGACCAATTTTTCTCATGCTTTTAACTGGCATAATCCCATTGATTTAGCTTACATCAGCCAAAAATCTAAACATTCAAAATATTATATTTTATTTATAATACTTCCATATATAATATACATATTTAAAATATTATATTTAAATATACATATTTTTAAATGTGCTGTCAAGGGCACCTGTTTTAAAACAATATTTGAAAACTTTTCAAATAATATTTAAAACAATGAAAACCCTCAGTCCTACAAGCAACTAATCTGAGCTATATTTTCCTGGTTTTAAAAGAATTTGGTTTCGATTTAACTGGCTTCAGATTTTTAATGGTCTTTTGTAGGGAAAAAGAAGAAAACTTGAGGTCTATTTAATTTGTTTTCACCAGTACCACTCACATTACTGTGGAATATAGAGCACTGACTGGGTGGAAAATTTTGCCAGAAAGTATCTGAGATTGTACAGAGTAATTTGACATCTGTGGTTTAGCATTTTTATGAGTCATTTATTAAGTGCATTTAAAAATATGCTTTCCTTCTAATCTACCTTATTTATGTAATTATCTGTTCTCTGTAATTCACTCACTAGAAAGGGATCTAAATAGAACCAAAACAAAACACCAGAGTTCAGCATCCCTGTGTTGATCAAGAAGCAAGAGCAATGCATGATCTGAAACAGCGCTGTCTGATTAGGATTATTGCCTTTGTGATTGCCTTTCAAATTTATTTGCGCAAGACACCACAATAAAAATCTCTGAAATCCAAGAGAGGTGAGATCCCAGTGAAGGACTTTTGCGCTGACTTCTTCATCATACCCAGAAATGACAATATGATTTTCTTAGAAATTAATTAGGATGAAAGGCAAAATGATTCCACAATCAAATAGGGAGCTAAACCAAAGAGTTTGCAGCATATGAATGATGTTTACCTCATTTAAGCATGACAAAATAATATCAGTAAAAATATTAAGTACTTCCTTTAGTTTCTATAGTAGGGTCATCTGTAGTTTTATACTTAGCATGTCGATTATAAGTGGGGGAATTTAGCTGGTAGATATAAAATAGATCTAAGCTGAACCAAAAATTTACTTTCAGGACTTTTAAACTTCTTTCAGTTCTTCCTTTTTTATTGCAGGTAGACAATATGAACATATTCTAAAAGCCTTTGGTCTACCAAAATAGAAAAACTTGACTTTTTTTTTCCAGAGAAAGGGGTCAATTACTGAAGACTGAAAGATTGAAAAATATGAATTTCACTAGCAGAGAATAATTTTCTTTATATATTTGGTTTGTTCATTTTTGTTTATAAGAATATTTTGATGCAAGAATGGCAGCATAAAAAGTGTATGTGCAAAGTCTGTGTAAAGTTTGTAAGGGTTATTTTGACAAAAATCCCTTACAAAAATTAGACTTTTTCACTATCCTTCCTTATGCACTAAGCCCTCTTCCCAGTGTTTCATTCAGCTTAGTTGTGGAAATAGAGAATTCTATTCATTTTCCTGGGTAGCTAAGTAAGATGAGGAAAATCTTCAAAGAAGAAACTTTTTCTGAAGCTCATTTTTAGCTGGATACTGACAGACAGGTCTATACTTCATTACTGAAAAGAAGTCTGATTCTTCAGATGCATGAGCAGTCACACTGAAATCACTCTTAGCAAAGCTGAAGTGCAGGAGGAAACCAGTGAACCCTTTGTACACAGTGTAGAGCTACCAAGTTTGAAAGAGTGGGGAGAAATAACAGTCTAGAAGAAAGGATAAGATTGGGCTGTGTTTTTTCAGGTTCAATCTTAAAAGAGAAGTAGTCTCTTTTGTTTCATAACTAAAAAGCTATTCTAAAATGTTAACAATTCTTGGGCTAGGTGTGTGGTGATAATAAATTTGTGTGTCTTGCTGTAGAGTAGCAGAATTTTACCCTGAAGTTCCTAAGAAACCAAAAGAGACTTTTTTTCCAAACCTGTTCTCTTTCTGGGTGCAAATTGTCTATGGTACTTCTACTGTAGTAAGATGTATGAGAGAATCACATATATAACAGTAATTTATTTTCTTTAGAAGCTTGCTTACCTGTTTCCTCCCTATGTCACAAGGCTCTTTCTTACTGAATAGAACATTAACAGTTCAGTTTATTTCAAAGGATGGAACACCATGTATATGGATAAAGGTTTTTAAAATGGCTCCAGATTACTGTTTAATGATTCTCTTATCATTACCACACATGACTCAGAATCCATGATTCACTGGAGTAGGAAGCACAAAATCCATAAGCTAAAGTTGCTTTATTTTATCTTCTCAAACCTTGGTGTTCATGATAAGTAGGAACAGACAGCGGCATGAATATTTTTATTCAATGCTGGTATGGCATCAAAATATGTCCAGAAAGATCCTGAGGCTACCTGCACTTTTTGCCTTACACACTCTGGAATTTTAGACCACACAGAAAGGTTGTGCATTCATAGCCTTTTACTGCCAAGTATAGGGTTTAACATATTGTCCTGGCATATCATGATATAAGTTGATATAGATACACTGCTGCTCATAAGTAGCAATTATGTTTCATATATTTTCTACTAAAAAAGCAAACAGTATTCAACCTGCCAAGATTTCTCATTAAAAGTTTAAAAAATTAGAAATACTTGTTACTAATTAGATAATTAGGCAGTAGATTAGAAATCTCTAAAGAGAAATGCATTTAAGCTTAGTAGTATGTTATAATATATCTCTTTGAATTAATTTCTGTGGTATCATTAGCATTATGTATTAGCTTCACAGTTTTGATTAAAATGTGTAATCTGAGGTACCATTAAGTCTAACACTTCGCATCTCACTGGATTTTTCTTATATCTAATTAGCACAAGGTTCATGTTCACATTTTTTCAATATGAACACAGCATTAAAGGAGCATATCACTGATTACGTTAATATATGTGGTGGAACACGGAGATGAATTTTTCAATTTTCTAAAAGGTGAATACAATTACAAATCTAGTAAAGCAAAAAAATCTGTGATTTAGTACATGACCTTTGGGCACTTATTTCAATAAGAAAGAATTTTGATAGTAACACAAAGAAAAAGACCCTGCTCTGATGAAAGAAGTTCAAGTTCAGTAATCAGATGGTACTCAATATTATTTGTTAACATTTTTAGTAAGCAAGAATAAAGCATGCAGATACTTAGAAGGACAGTGTCAACTGAGATGATACTTTTGTAGTTTTTAAGAGGCGAAAACCTCTAAATTTGATGACACAAAACATAAAAATTAGTACGAATAAAAACTCCGAGCCCAGGCTTTTATTTTTTCCTCCTCCCTATCTTCTATGTCACATTTATTTTAATCCCAGCTTTTCCTAATTCCTAGCCTTCTGAACTCTGTAATATCTAACAATTTATCCCCATCATTTTGCTTTCCTCCCATCTTACATTTCATTCCATTTTCTGTCTATCCACTCATATGTATATCTGAATATGACTTACTCTACTGATTCCATCTGTTTTCTCTTCAAAAGTAGTAAACGAAGGTCATTCTTAAGTGAATAGATTCACATCCATAAGGAAATAATAAAAAGAATTTACCTCCATTATTCATCTGTTATAGGCACGATGGTTAGTTAAAAAAATAGCATTTTCGCCTCTAAACCCTATAAAATGAAACTTATATAGTGAAATTGGTTTACCCAAAAGTCGTTCACACAGAAGCCATGTCCTTTTCTGGAGAACATAAACTGTTTTCTGAGAGCAAATCTGAGTAATCAATTACAGTTTATGAGTTAAGCAGCTAAATATTTTCTTGATTCTTTCAGTTTGAAATGTGGAAGACAGTTTTTTCTTCAACAATTACTAATTTCAAAAGGAGCTAAGTCTACTAAATATAAGTAAGACACCCAACAATCATTGTAGAAATGTCCATAAGGGCCATTTTCGAAGACAATGATGTTTCAGATTTTACGTTCTTAATTAGTAAAGCTTGAAAAATTAATTAATTCCCCGTTCCTAACAAAAGGAGACATAATAAAATTATAGAAAGCTGGAAGCTAGAAACATCTTGGGATGGGATTAATTTATCTGGGAGGGACAATTTGAAAGCAACATTTGGAACCATCTCCAGAGGGATGGAGGATGTACTAACGAGCACTAAATATTCATAAATTTGTGAATATGGCTGCTGTAGTCAATGAGTGTCCATGTATTTTACATATAATTAAGCACTTATATAAAGAGATGCTAGGAAAATATCCCAAATTTAGTGTTTCTCTGCTATACAAGATGTAAAGAAAACGAGCTGAGCCTTATGAAAGAAAACAAGCTGTTAGAGCTTGTGTAGTTAGAAATTCCCATTGTTAAACAGCATGTCCTATTTCAGGGGAAGGAACTTCTAACCATGTAGAGATGTTTCCTTTATGTTTTACATATGCATTGTTTTCTTCCTTGCTCTTAGGTATCCATCTATCTCAACAGTCGTTGTTTGTATAGAGTTAGAACACCCTCCCTAGCCCACAGATAGGTAGGAAAAGATATGAGAAAGTAACATTCTGAAGGGAATGTCAGTTGGGTTGCTTCCATTTCTGTTTTTCTTATATTGTATTAGGACAGTTTCCTGTCCTGAAATACTCATATATTTGAGACACTTCTGTTTATTCTTAAAGGGACACTGTAAGATACTCAGTGCTCTTTAGGATACATTAGTGGTCTAAATTGCATACTAAATGTTATGTATATAAATTTAAATTATAAGTGCATTCTGAATTCTGTTCTTTTTGACATTGACTGAATCTGTTCCAGTTCTTCTTGGCAACTGCCTGGATTGTGTTGTTTAAATGTGGTTTTCTTCCTATCCCTGTATCAAAACCTTGTTCATCCTGGCCCTCGTTTGTGCTTCTTTGTGCCATAGCACCTCTTTCATCATTTCACTTACAAAAAAAGATTAAACTATTCCAGGAAGTGGGAGAGTAATGCAATTGAATGGATATTTAGGAGGCCTGGATGTGCATGAATTGGCCCTCAGTAAATAGTCTGGCCCTATGCCTTTAGTCTTTAAAGCAAATTAAATCCTGAATGGCATTTCTCCAGGAAACATGCTTGATGAAATCCAAATCCCAAATATTAAACGTAGGCTGAATTTCTGAAGTAATTTTTTCCTTCATAAATAATTTTAGGAAGTATAGCCATTCTTTCCAATAGAAAACCAAGGTTGCAGTGCTCTCCTAGCCCAGAAATCTAAAATGCCGGACTGAAACTAAACTAAAAATTGATGATACAGAACTGTAAAGAATTAGTTACTATGCTCACCATTGGCTGGTTACAGTATTAGGTTTCTGTAGTTGAAACACAAACAAGCAGAATAGACAGAAAATATGTTTTTGTAACTAAATTAATACCTTAAAGTCACCCTAAAACTTACCATAGGATTTCTCAACACATGGGTTTAAGTGTTCTGAACGATTTTTTAGAGAAGCAAGAGTCACGAGCTTTTATGCAACACACCTGCTGTAAGAGACCTGCCCTAAGACCATTTTGTATTAGAGTTGAAAGACTTGCTAAAGGACTCAAATATTCTATGGTTTTTATGAACTTGAGTGATGAACAAACCCTGTTATTATTTGAGTTTTCTCTATTGAACATGTGACCTTTTAAATATGACAGAGTTGGTCGGCCCACACCTTAGCAGGAGCCATTTTCAGGAAAATCATGTAATATTTTGACTCTATAATAATTCTGAGTGTTTATATAGGTAAAACTCATAGGCAGGAGCTCTGGACCAGAAAAAACATCATAAGTAACTGAGAACATATTAAATATCAAAAAATAATTTGACAGCTAATTTCATTTAGTCAGTACGTTTGAAAACCGTTGACTAAAGGTTAAATTATCATATAATTTCTTAGACAAGCAAAGTAATATTTCTTAACATCACTGACTAGTTTTGTAAGTGTAGCTTATTTTTGCTTCTGAGACTAAAAGACTAAGATTCAAATAGAGAAATGGAGAAATGGGTATATATTTTAAAGTTTTTATGTCCAGCACCTCAAAAGAAGTATTGGATTTTTTTTGCTTTCTTTTTTTCCTCTAAAATATTTTACCTATAGATGCAATTTAGTAGACCAAGCAAAGACTTCTCTTACCTGTTAAAATAGTATAGTCTTCCACACAATGTACAAACAAGATGATGATTTGTTTTTTTTTCTGCCAGGTAAAACTCAGATGACAAGTTTGGTTTGGTATAGGGATTAGAAATCTGTGCCTTACCCTCCTGCTCCAGTGGCATAGAAGTGTAGCTGAACAATGAAATAGTTCTTCACTGCAGAAGATCTCGCCCCTGATAAGTAACAGCTGTGTTATTTACCCAATACAGCCTCACCCCTGATGAGTCACAGCTATAGCAAATAAAGATAAGTGTGATAAATGGGAGTGAGTTAGCTGGTGAGGTGGATCATGAGGGAGGTTGAATCTTGAGGAAGATAGAAGGAGAGGCTCATGATAGAGGAATGATCCCAGAGAGAGAATCACTGCTGCAAGGTCAGTCTGGGTCTGCAGTTAGAGCCTGTTGTTGGAACCTGCAGTTACAGTCTAGCCAGGTAAAAGCCTGCATTCAGTCTGCAAACCAATACATGCAGTCAGAGGCTGCAAGGGAAACCTTCAGTAGGAATTTACTGCAGCCAGAGTCAGTGAATAGTTGGAGTCAGGATAGCCAAGCTGTAAAAAGGAATAAACTAGGACTCTTCTCATGTAATAAACTATAAGTCTGTGCCTTGGCTTGTTTCTATTCTTTAACAAGAGGGCTGCTGTAACACTTCACTGCTGAGCTAAGAGTAGAATGTTGCCAAAAGGTGACAGAATCAAAAACTTGGAGGTGGGGGAAATTAATGCGACACACCCTTTTGGTGGGCACTCAGCAATTATATCAGGTCAATATTTAGGTATTGAATGAATATCATGTACCCTGAATGAAAGTTCTCATTGTAAGAGTAAGGAGAGTGCCTGCTCCTCTAATGGTACTTGGTCAAAGGAACCACAAAACAAGAAAATCCAGAGAGAAACCTGACCAATATACAATAATGTAGATGGTGAAGATGGCAAAACTGATCAATCTCACAAATTGGGAAGGATATATAGGTTCTGAAGGGGTTTGTTTGTTTGTTTGTTGTTTTGGGTTTTTTTTAGTTGGGAGTATAAGGAAAGGAAGGGAAAGAAAACACAAAAAGATATAAACCTTGGCCAACTAGTGTTAACAACAGTAACCAGGGAGGGACAAACCTGGTCAGCCATTCTAATTGATAAGCAATCTAGAAAAAGCAGAAAAACCACAAACTTGCAAAGAGGCTAGGCCAATAGCCATCATGTGTGAGAAGCTGTGGCAGAAAAGGGGGAACATAACCCTTGTTCTTATAAGAGGAAAAAGACAGACCTGAGGAACAACGGGTCCTGTCAGTCTCAACTCTGTGACCAGCAAGATCATGGAGCAGATCCTCTAGGAAATATTGCTAAGACGTGGAAAATGAGGAGGTGATTTGGGACAGTGTGCTGGTTTAGCACAGACAGCAAAAATCAATTAATGACTGGCTTTGAAACTGGCAACTGGATTAACCAATTAAATATAGGGATATCCCTCTGGGCTACACAAGCTAAAAATCAGAAGAATCCTGGGAAAATCTCTCTTTCTTCAGGGATTTGAGAGAGGTAACAGGAGTGGCAGGCTGGCTCGCTCTGCAGCAGGCCCTCTGTAGGGCCTGGTGTGGCCCAGCCGGGCTCTGCCACAGCCCTGGCAGGGCTCAGCCAGGCCCAGCGGCTGCTGGCAGGGAAGGAGAAGCCACAGCTGCTAACATCCAGCCAACCCTAAGGCCTACCCTGCCACCAGCCGGGCTGATGGGGATGTCCTCTGGGAGCAGCTCCAAACCTGGGCTGGGCCAGACCCACCCCATGAGACTGAGGGGTGGGGAGAAAGCCCTGCCATGTGAAAGATCCTGGTTGCTGTTCCTGACCTCCCCCATCCCTGTGGCTTTGGAATCCTAGTGCCACCACCTGGCGGAGGTCATGTCTGCAGGCCTAGGTGAGATGGTAACTCTTTCCTTGACAGATGAGGTTTCCAGAGCACTGATTCCCCCTTCTGAGTGAGAAGAAAGGGACAGAGTGAAATGTGGAGAAACACAGCATGGAACTGAAGTCAGTGGAGAGGGAGAGTAAAAATCCTAATTGAGAGGAGATGGAGAAGATGCCTTAGTTTTTTTTTGGGCTGAAAGCCTTTACGAGCCATGGTAATGAAGTGTTATATATTAGAATATCCCTTTAAATCATGGAAAATATGGATTGGGGAGATGGATTGAAGCAAAGGTATTTGTGATAGAGTAAATGAATATTGATCTTATGAGAAGCTGTGATCCCACGAAGAGTTCGAACAGAGAGAGAGAGAGGTGAGATAAGAATCCCTCTACCCCAGGGAAGAAGAGAAAAAAGATCTCTGTTCCACGAGATGAAAAAATATTCTTTTGGAGCTGTTTATCCTTAAAATGATGCCCCAGTTATGACCATGACCCATATGCAGCTGGCAGGAAATTGCCAATGGGAGGGATTTCACAAAAGCAGGTTCCTGGCCAGCTGTTTTTAAACTCACAAGAGAGCTGTTCTGTGTTGTCAGTGGGGAAATTCCATGGCAGACTAAAAGAGACTTTTCTCTCCAAATGAACTGATGAAAGACTATTTTATGGGTGGTAAACTGACTGAAAGTCACCCTTTTGTCTCTTTATGTTGTTGGTGGGAAAGTGAATAATTGTGGGGAGGGAGAAGTGTTTTGAAGGTTTCATTTTGATTCTCATTTTCTTCTTCTAGTGTGTGTTAATAAACCTATCTTTACACCCTTTAAGTTTGAGCCTGCTTTGCTTTTCTCATAATCCTATCTCACAGTAGTAGGAAAAAGACTAGATGATTGTGGGCCCAATATTTCTAAGCCTGAGAATTGCTAGCTCTTCCCAAGGGAAACTTTTCAACTGTTTTCCTTGTTCCCAGACAACTTTGTATAAAAAATATCTTTTTTTTTCCCATAACAACCTTTCTCCCAGGTGTTGTTTGCTATTTCTGTTACTTAACCAATGAAGAGAGGTGTTAATTCTATGGACCAATAATGTGCCTTTTTTAGTGCAGCATGTTATAAAAAGGCTAAATGAATTGTAAATAAAGCCTTCTGATTCTCTTCTGCCTGCTGACTGGAGTCAAGCATCTTTATTTTGTGTCCTACTGCAACAGATGATTTCAACAAACACTTAAACCACTACAAAAAGGTGCATTGGCTGGGAAACAAAATTGGCGAATGTGAAACCATTACAGATGCCTAACTTCACTATGTACAAATCAGTACCTAAAGGCAGCCTATGGTAAAGCTGGGGAGGGACATTTTACAAGGACATCTATTGACAATCAGGACAATATGTGACAGCTTTAAACTGAAAGAGGGTAAATTTAAATTAGATGTTAGGAAAAAATTATTGACCATGAGGGTAGTTGGATACTGGAATGGGTTGCCCAGAGAGGTAGTAGGTGCCCTGTCCTTGGAAGTATTAAGGCCAGTTTGGAGGGCACTTTGAGCAACCTGGTCTCATGGGAAGGATTCTTGTCCATAGCAGTATGGATTGGAACTGGATTATCTTTAAAGGTCCCTTACAGTGCTGAACATTCTGTGATTCTCTGCATCCTATGGTTTCATGACTGAAGCAAACAACATGTCTAGGGCTGTTTTTAGTTTGTTTGTTTGTTCGTCTTGTTTCCATTGTTACAGAAAAAATTCTTATGTTTGTATTCTGCTTTTTACTTTAATTCCTGAAAAAAAAAAAAAAAACCAACACATAACATCAGGGAAGTTACAGACCCAAGTGTCTAATCTCAGTGCTGGTACAAAATTAATTTAGAGTGTGATTAAAGTGAGGTTGGCATAATATCTGATTCACTATTACACAGGTACAAATTCATACAAAGGAAATTTTAACCTGTAAGAGGTTACTAAAAAAATAATAAACAATAGATTTATATCACCCTAATTGATGTTATTTATGTCTCTCTTTCTAACAAAAGGGTACATGAAAGTTTATTGTAATTAAGGAATAAGTGGAAGACAAAAGGCTAAGTCTTGCCACAGATTTTTTAACTGGTTAGTCATTAAGAAAAGATTCACAAGGACTGTTCCCAGAGCTATCAGGTACAATATCTGATCAAATAAATACATATCTCTCTAAAAACTATTATTAGTTTTGGAGTTCTTTCTGCCCGTGTTTCATTGATAGCTATGAAAAGTGTGACAAGTCACACTTCTACAGTGTTTTGTCTCTCTGACAACAGAGGTTAAGCTGAGACATCAAAAATTTGTGGAAATTGTCCCACCTTAAGATTAGTTTGATAAAAAAAGGGAAATAAGCATATTTTCTCTCATTGTGCTATGAATCAAAGTAAACAAAAGAAATAGATTGATGGTTTTTTATCAAGATTAGGAAAAAAGCTGAAATATTTCAAAAACAATCAGAGAATTTCAGCCCATTTGAGCAATGGTGTAATGTTAATATCTGTTTTATTTCATTTAGAAGATTGGTGTGCCCTGGGGGAAAAAAAAAAAAAAAAAAAAAGGCCAGAATATTTTTAGTGATTAAAAGTTAATAACAAAATGTATGTCTGATTTAGATTTAAAGCTCAGCACTTTTCATCAGTTAGAATATTACACAACATGAACCATACAATCTAAACCACACCTCCGAGCTTAGAAATCTGCTGTGTCCAATATGCCTTTGGAGTTAAACCTATGGGATTAATTTTGTGTATATTTCAATTTCTCCATTTCTTGATAAATCCCAATTATATTTCTTCCCCCTAATCATTATTTCACAAATAATTATAATTTTTATTAGTGCAAAGCACTAGCCTTCGAGCTTACATCTGGCCATAACAGGTCATGCTGGAGCCTTTGCTGATTTGCAATGATCCTGGAAAGCACTTTACAGATGAAGAGGAAAGGCTCAGCTGCTAGCACTCTAGTTATACAACCTTCATCAGATCTAGTATTTGAAAAATATACAGTTATTTTGTTGGTTTTTTTTTTTTTTTCATGATGGGTTTTTTTATTACCCAGAAATTCTGCTAGCATTTTCTGTAGTAGTGTATCTACTGTTAGCTCAGGATCTGCCACAAATACTATTTACAGATTTTACAGGGGATAATAAATAGATTCCAAAGAGTTTGTCACTCCACAGTGGTTATCCACCTGTTGATCCCAGTTTTCTTCAATGGTTTATTGCCAAATATTCATCTGTAAATATAAAAAGACTTTGATTATTTCTCTCAAACATATGTCCATCACTCCTTCATGATTCCAACAAAGATGCCATAATATGTTTCTGAAACCAACGTTCTTCTGTGTTGTAATTTTTCTGATTGTGATTTTTATTGCAGCAGGCTGTGTACTTAAAAAAAGCTAGCATAGATAACAAATTCTTTTTTCATTCCTCGTGCTGAATTATTTGAATTGCATGGATAAAATAGGTGTGAATACTTTAGTATTTGAAAACAGTTCACACAAATGTATTTTGTACACTACAAAAAAGGACAATGGTTGCCTTGGACATTTACATTCCCACAGACAGGGAATTTGTGAAGGGTACTCCTCATTAAGATATCACTTACTGAGCATAAAGCAAATAAAGATTACTCACAGTAAATGAGAAAGGTTATACTGGAAAATGCCTACTGTATAACAATATTATATCTTTATGTCTATAGTCAAGATATTTGATGCAAGGTGGGAAGGTCAGCTATCCTGTTATTACTGGTCCTGAATTTGCTATGTAGTTCTTCATATGGTGCATGTTTGTTTCATTCATATATGGTTTATGTTCCTGGGGTCTCCAGTATAATCCTGTGCCCTTTTTGTTATTTTCCCATAGCATTACTTCTTGCCCTGCATTCCAGGGCTCCATTTTCAAGGCTCTTTCTATCATACCAGGCCTATTTGCATCTAAAATACATTTTTAAGTCAACAGTATTTCTATCCACATAAGTCATCAATACATTACTATTATTATTACTATTCGTATAAACATTGGGCTTATTCCATAAAACTTTACAAAGCTGAGCAAAGTGAAATGAATGAGGTGATAAGTACTTGGTCATTAGAAAATTGTTGTTACAGTTAAACAAGCCAAAAAATGCTCCAGGCAGGCCAGCCAAGAGGAGCTCAGATGCAGCCTGAGGAGCCTTGGCCCAGTTGGCTTGTAATTAGCAATAGCAGTGCTGTGTCTATGTAGCTAAATGGCTCCAGGGAAAGGTAATGCCATCTGGCTTGCTTCCTCTCTACTCAAGGGCTAACTTGTTGGCTAGTTCCAGACACAGAACACTTGATTGAGGAAAATGTTATCCTCATGGAAAAAGTTTTACCTGCTATCTATACCACAGAGGAACACATCACCATTGTGCTTGAGTGTGACTTTCAGCTCAAAGAATTCCAAATAAATTGAGACCGTTGTGTGGAGGTCCAACAGAGACATCACTCCTTAAGTTAACTCCTTTTATTCAGCATGCATATTGCTCTGTGATGTGGGGTGTGTCCTTACCTTGAGGAAGAACACTTTGAAGACCTACTGGAGTAAAGCCTAAGTATTGGATGACAGAAAAATTGTTCCCTTCTCCATTAATGTATTAATGCTTTATTCTTAAATGTATTATTTTGGGAAGGGGTGGTTAGCTAAGAAATCAGGAAGAAAATTAATGTTTAATGGCGATGATAAGGGGATGAATGCTCATGCTTGTTTGACTGTGTAGAAGTATCCATAATCAATATAAGTCCATGTATTTTCACTTTGACTAAAGCTTGAAGTTTTTAAAGTGTCTGAGATATACAGTCAATGCTTTGTTGCTCTTTCTACCTTTTAACACCTTTGTCAGAGAAGCAGTGCCACATATTTTATATATTTAGTGTTTCAAATGTGACAGTTATTATAATTACACAGGTATTCCTATCTAGAGGTCCATAAATAATTTTAATTATTGATTTTAACGGTATACCCCTCCAAATGCTTCATTACCATTAACTATTCATTAATGTTCTAGGATTTCCTGCTGATACCAGCTGAATGAATGAAGAATATTTCCTGTAATATTGCAAAATAATCTGGATGACAGAAAAGTATGTATTTTTTTTCCCATTTTAATAAATGCAGTCTTTTCAAATACATTATATTAGAGGAACTGAAAGGACTATCAAATGTGTAACTATAGATGCATTGTCTTCTATTATTTTATTAATTTTAATAGTGATAAAGACAATGTGTTTTAAATGAATGGCAATGGTTAGCACTGAAAGAAAGGTCATTAGTTTAGAATTTCTTGATTAAGAATATTTCCAAGAGCACAGAGGCTTAGTGATTAAGAAATAAAATTAAATGAGGAGATGTTGTGAGGTGTATATCTTGAACAATTTGAAAGACAGAAACTTCTTAGAAGTTAAAGAAAATAGCGCTGCAAGAAATGCTAGGATAAAAACCCGCAAAAAACTAATCTAAGGAAATACTAAGAACTGGATTACCTTTTGCAATATCCTAATTCTCCAGTCACTCAGATTTAATCAAGTTTGCCATCTCTCCCACAACTTTTGTAGATATGAATTTTCCAACGATAAAATATCCTCGACATCCAGAAAAGGATATCCATGTCTAGTTGTGCAGGATAGCTCTCGGGTAGAGTGCAATAGGCACTATGAGGCACTAGGAAAGAGCACATCCCTTCTCATCTGCCCCTGCTTCTAACAAGGTAGATAAGAAAAATTACACTAGCATATGGAGTATAAACAAGATAATGAATCTGCCACCAGTGAAAGCCAGTGAAAATCTGAAGATTTTAAAGACAAGAGAGGGGAATTGAGAAGATTGGGAAAGGACTTGACAGAATCATTTTAATTGGGATGCCTTAAACCACACATTTCTGAAGTATAGGCAAAATAGCTGTCTAACACCATAGTTCAGCATTAAATCAAACTACTCACAAATCACTAATGACATTTGTCATTTTTGTAGTGTGACCAGTTAGTTATTATTACAATGAATGTCAATCAACACAGGAAAACCCATTTCCTTATTGAAGAAATCAATGATCAAAACTTTTTGGCCTACCTTAAACAGGAATTTTGGTTACATTTGGTTAGATTAACAAAATGGTTTGACATATACAGTTATCAAACCATCTTCCAGAAAATTATTTCAGGGGTTGGTTTCACTCTTTATTGAATCAAATAGTATGTACAAACTGGCTGTTTTTCTGTACTCTACTACAAATTATTTTTGCTATATGAATTTGTAGATCTACAGAATATTGTTTTACAGTTATATAGTTCCTAGTTAACCCCAGTATTTTTCCTACCCTGATAGGCAGAAAGACAAAACACATACCAAAAGGAGTTCTTGCTGCTTCTGGGAACTAAGGTTAAAATGGCTTCTCCACACACTTTCTCATAAAGAAAGTACTGCTGTTATAGCTAGTAAGTAGCAAGAAAGGGGAGCTCCAGAAGAGGAAGAAGCAAGGAATTAATTACTTTTTTACTTGTGCTTCTAATTGGAAATTCTTGTCAATTACGTTCATTTGCTAAACTTATAAAACTGTATTGGCCCTATGTGGGGTGGGAATTTTTCCATATCTGTCCCTGGAGGTCTCCAATTGAAGACCAGTTTTTATATTGCCTCCTATACTAATATTTTCTTGAATGTCTGTTGTTTTATTTCCAGATCTTTAAGGCATCAATATGGTCATGCATTTCATGAAGTAGAATCAAAATGCAATTCATTTGTTAAATTTATTTGTTGAATTTCAGAAGACAAGGTTACATTTTAAATCTGGAATGCATTTTTTCAATAAATTTTACAGTATGATTTTTGGTATAAAGATTTATCATGTACACTATATAGAACACAACACGCATCAATCTTTCCCCTAACCCTTTAGCACATTTACCCAAAAGTCATGCCCAAAATAGTAAGGCTAATTTGAGGATACAGGAAATAAATTTGCATAAAATCTAACTGTGCAAGAAGCACACTATAATATTCTACTAAATATTATTGATTTACTCTTTTGGTAATATATTTTTAAGATTTAAATTTTGGTAGTCCTTTCTCTCATGTATTTCTCATGAAGTAGTGAGTTTGCCAGGTACACTGCTGTGATGAATGATCTCACAAATATACTTCTCCACTGAGGTGGTCATTCATACAAGTAAAATTTCTTTTGCAGTAATCTCACAGGATTTCTTTTACTCCTATAGGTTTTTATTTAACACATTGTAGCTTCTGGTGATTTTCATTGCAATGCAGTACAAGTAGCTGTATGTGAGGACATTTATGTAATGAATATCATAAAGACCTTTCATTAAAAGAAAGGAGACTATCAGGAAGCTGCCCTCTGACCATCATTAGACTGAATTAAGTTTGCATTTAGTGTCAGGAAATAAAATATTCTTAATCCACTAAATAAGTATAAATATTTCTATTAACTAATTCTCTCAAACTGTAGTGAATGCCATGCTACTTCCTTACATCATGCATTTCATGCTCAGGATAATATTTCTGATTTGGAGAAAGTTTTGGCCTCTATCTATACCATTCACTGAAGTGTCTCAAAAGCAATACTTTTGGAGATACTAAAGTACACTTCAGTTTTTTGGTTGTTGGGATTTGGAAATGACATTTGGTGGGTATTTCTGAGGTGCTGGGTACTCCCCTCCCTCCCTGTGACTTGGTACAATTTTGCTTGATTTATCTAAATCCTATATCATTATTTTTTATGTGACATAGATCCTGGCAAATTCTAAACCTTAAGCAATCGGAACTAGTTTATATATGCACAAAACATTTGGAAGTCATTACACTTCTCAGTATTTCCACAACTCTGTAAACATCATTATTTAGTATATTATTTTTCATAATGCATGCATTGAAATGATTCACAGTTTTTTAAATCTTATGGTCAGCAAAGGTTACTACATGTTTTCTACATATTTTTCTATGAAAAATTTAGATAATGTGTGATGTGAGCAACAGTATTTATATAAACCTGGCTGGTGCTGCAGTTCTGAGTCACTGCTGTGTTGCTGGGGGAAGAAACAGTCCTGCTGAGCACGGCATAGATGATCACCATGTGAGGTGACCCCAGGCACCTCTCTTCCTTGAACCAGGGTAAAACACTCCAGTTCTGTTTCCTGGATTGCTTAAAGAGCAACCTGTACTCTTAGAGAGACAGTACAACAGGTTGCAGTTGATGTACAGAAAATATGGAATATAACACACACATTTTTTGGGTCACCTTGGTCTCCTATGACAAGGGCCAATTATGTCCTGGGGGGCAGACACAGCACCATTGGACAAAAGACTGTACTGAACTGTGCTGCTTTACTCTACACTGGCGTGGCTTCACCTCAGGTCCTGTGTTCAGTTTTGGACATCACGATACAAGAAGGACATCAGAGTATTAGAGCATGGCCAGAGGAAAATGATTAAGTTGTTGAAAGGCCTCAAGGGAAAGAATTATGAGCAGCAAGTAGTGTCACTTGGCTAGTTCAGCTTTGGGAAGAGAAGGCTGAGGGCTGACCTCATCACAGACTACCATTTCCTGAAGGAGGGCAGTGGAGAGTCAAGTGCTGATCTACTTTCTTTGGTCATTGGTGATAGGACACAAAGGAATGGAATGAAGCTGTCTCAGAGGAAGTCCAGATCTGACATTAAGAAAAGATTCCTCCCTAAGATGGTAGTCAGTCACTAAAATGGGCTTCCCAGGGAAGGGCTCTGTCATGGTAACAAGAATTTCAGAGCCCAAGGAGCATCTGGACAATGCCTTTAGTCATAAGATTTATTTTTAGTTAGTCCTGTGATGATCTAGGAGCTAGCCTAGAAGATCCTTATAGTCCTTCCAACTTAAGATCTTCTATGATTTTATGAAACTTATCATAAACTAAGGACCATTCTAAACAGATATTCTTTATATACACCCTTTGCTCTGGAAACAATTTAGTAGTTTATGTGCAAACCAATCCACAGTGAAAGAGACGAAGATCTGCTCTGAACAAATTTATCATCAGAGACTCAGATGACTTCACTTAGC
Organism: Aegithalos caudatus; assembly: GCA_013389925.1. Classification (NCBI taxonomy): domain Eukaryota; kingdom Metazoa; phylum Chordata; class Aves; order Passeriformes; family Aegithalidae; genus Aegithalos; species Aegithalos caudatus. Next base: position 37,401 of record WEIU01012652.1, on the reverse strand, counting down.
TTGTCTATTACAGACATTTTAGCAAAGACAATTCTATGCATGCACTGAGTACATAATCATAGTAATTAAAGTCTTCTCAGCTAACTTTAGTCAGCCAAAATTCAGTCATATAAGATGGGATTCCTTTGCATAAAGATAAATATCTAGTGTAAATTGAGATACCCTACCATATCCTGTGTGGCCTTGCCCTGTCATGTCAGAAGGACGCAGTTCTTCTATCTGCTTTGTGCCTCATCTGTCCTATGCAGATGTCTCAGATATTGTAGAACTTTTAAAGGAGAGTAAGTTTAGACAAGTAATTTACAGACTTACAGTAACTGAGTAGCTTTGTAGAATCCAAAGCCTCAGGTAGACTCAATTCCTTGTTCACAGGTAGGAGCCTTGCCCCATGTGAAATGTCCTAACTAATCAAAGCCTTTGAAAAGGACTGAAATAAATGCCAGAGCATGTACAAGAGACCCCTTCATTAGGTTATAAACTTGAGATTTACTAACTAAACAGTAGATATATAAGCTTGAGCAATTGAATGAAGCCCTAAATCTGGAAATCTAGTGACTGAATGAGAATCTAAATGCTGAATGTGCATGTAGATATTTAAAATTAGGTGAAGGTTGCATCACACTCATTTTCTGAGCCAGCTGTTTGGGTTACCTGTACAATCAGTGGAGACATCTGGCATTGCACATCTCTTAGGGGTGCACCTCTTCAGTGATTGTTTGGAAATGCTTCTGCCTACTGACTAGAATTTGGAAGAAGAAATCTAGCTAAGATTAATGAGACAACAGATTGAGTCCCACTTCGAGTACATAAGGAGATGTGGGTTTTCAAAATCTAGGGTTTAATTGCCTAAATACAGGGCCCAATTGCATTTGCCATGTCCTAGAACATATTATAGATATTGCACAAAACCTAGAGCAAATGTGACTATTTCTGAATGAGCAAGATACCTTAGGTTATCCGAAATTGTATTAGATGCTAATATTAAGGTATCTGAAGTACAGTCTGTTTAAAATCAGATGTCCTTATGAAAATACAAAGATATGGCATAGATAAAACTATATAGTCCTGGCCTATTTTAACAAGTTTCAGGTTATGTCACACTAAGAATATTTTTCCATTACAATTTAACAAATTATTCTGATTGATACATTTGGAGCTTATTTGATCATCTTTGAACTTTCAGTTTATGACTGTTTATTCTCATAATGCATTTGGAATATTTATTGTCCTTTTAAAAAATAGTCATTTTTTATAGCCTAGTGTGGGAAGGGATTACAAGCAAAACCCAAATTATTTTAATTTTTAAATTTGATTTAATCTTATTTATTAATTTGTAACAGAAAATTCTTTTGTGATTAGTTATAGCATTTCTCATTATCCTCTTCATGTTCCCTCCTTCTCTTTTCCCCCTTCACTCCTTCTCTTCTTTCCTCCCTCCCTTCTTCAAAGAGCTGTCCTTAAAAGTTCTAGTGACATAACATAAGTACAGAGACGTGACTCTTTTGCCAATTTTCCTTTTTATTTGAAATAAAAGCAAGTGGTCTTTTTTTTTTCCTTTTTTCTCTTTTTTTCTTTTTTTACTTTGAGAAAATAATCATCGCAGAATGTCCCTTCATCTAACATGGGGGTATGTATAATACCACAAACAGCTAATAAAGGACGTCAAGACAACAGGAATAAAAGCAATAGAAAAATCAATTGAGATTGCTTCTGCATCTTCACACAGAACCCACAGGACAGAACATTCTTTTTAAAAATAGCTTGGTGAAGTTAACTTTCATGTTTGCTTAAAAAGCTTTAACAATTCTTTCTATAAAAGTTTTAATGTTATTCCTTTTATAGCAGGAAAATAATATATTATATTATATTATATTAATTATAATATTCTGCACTATTAATTAATTTCACTATAAAAATTCTTATATATCTATGTTTTATTCACACATACACACATGCAAATAAACAGGGAAAATGTAAATGCTCCCATTATGACTGCTTTTTATTCTCTACTCTGTAAGCAGTTTAAAAGTAGCACCTTACTACATGTTTTATTCTCACGATGGTCTTTTCTAAACACACTTCTGAAATGTTTTGAAGTGTATAGAACCTGAAACTATCTATCTATCTATCTATTTTATCTAGAAATACATGGAAGATAAGTGGGAATATTCTATTACTGCTTTGTCTTTGAATATAAAATTCTTATTTATTTCCACGTACTTCCTTCTCTCTTAGTCATGAATTGCTGAGGTCAATAGAAGTGCCAAAAGAAGAGCTGACACAAAGATTGAGCATGGAATAGATTTCCAAATTACAGTTTTTCAAGATTCAGAATATGATATTGCATAATAGCAGCCCATGAGTGGTCACTCTTAAGACAATTAGGCCTTTTTAATTCATCACTTTTTTCAAGACAAGACAGTGATAAGATTTTTTTTTTTCAGTTTACCATTGACATTGTGATCACTTTTAAAGAATTTGGAAATACAAGCTCACTTTTTAAATTTTGGCATGAGGATATAACACAGCTAGTGATGCCTCTTAAGACTAGTAAAATAACATAGCAATTATTAAAATTTCTTAAGTCTTTGAGATAGTTCAGCTGTGTTCCGTATTTTTATTTTTGCTCTCTCCTCAAAACATCAAACCAACATTATTGGTAGCTTCTATGCTACAGATTAGTCATTTGCTAGAACAGATAATGGCTCATATAATTTTTAGCTAATTTTTTTTGGTAAAGTGCTATAGCAGAAGCACTATGGAAAAAATTTGCATAGGTTTTTCTCTCCTTCTAGAACAGGAAAAGAATGTTTCTTATGCACAAAATTTCCAAAGGGCTAACTTTAAATTTACTAATAATGACATATACAAGTTCTCTTTTCCAGTCATCAGGCCAGAGAACAGAACTGTGCAGCACAGTGTGACATAAACACTGTGAATAAGCTCTTTTTTTGGCTATTTTGTAAACTGACAATTGCCTAAAAACTGGAACAATGTTCTACATTTGAGTCATTCATCACACAAGAATGAATTCTTGTAAAATTGTAGCTAATAGACAAGAATACCACAGCTCACAGTCAGAAGCCTGTTACAAACTAGTAACAGGCATTTCAAACTAACTCAAACACTCATTTGTAACAGTTCCTTTCAGAATTCATTCTGGTTTTAGACATTTCTGTAGGAGATCATACTGAGAAAATGTAATATTTTTATAATTTGCATCAAAATTACTTCAAAGCTCTTGTTTCTGCAATTCATCCTCTACATTAAATTACATAAAGATGAAAACATCCAGGACCTGTAAGCATTTTCTGGGAGGCTCAGGGTATAACTGACCTCACACAGAGGTGAGCTCTGCTTATTTCTTACATGCAGGAGGACATAATTTTCTAAATTCTGAATACCTTTTATCAACAAAAAAAAGCGTCAAAAGCTCTGTAAGTATATTATTTCTTTATATATTAGCATGCAGTGGGCGGGCCCACCCCATTTTTTCTCAAAAAGGCAATTTTAGTAATCCAAAGTCCATCATTACATCTTAGTTGTTTGCATGGAACACCTATATTGCCATTAAGATTTTGGGACTTCATAGTTCCCTTC
>WEIU01012652.1:16529-30024 GCA_013389925.1 Aegithalos caudatus | reverse complement strand
GTTATAATTAGGTTGAAAAACTGGTTAATCTAATGAGAAATTCTACTCATTGTAGGAGAAAGGAAATGAGGCTTGCTGAGTGGAAAAGACAAAAGCTTGGGCAGTTGCAAGATTTCCACCAAAACTCAGTCTTGAGAGTAAAGGACAGGGAGAATCTATGTAAGTTGTCATAATAACAAAAAAACCCCATATTCTTAGAAATAATATTTATTTTGTCATTTTGATCCAGGAAGTTGTTTCTTGCATTTTTTAAAAAGAAAAGTTTCCTATCACATGGGGTATCTGAGGGGTTAAATCACAAAAAAGGACAAAATATTGAAACATTGAAAGACTTGGAAACTCCAGAATTACTACTCAGAGTAGTTACTGCATAATTAATCTGAAAATGAGATACTGCAGCTATCATCATTGTTTTTCTTTTTACTGTCAATATATCAAGATTTATCTAAAATGGTGAGTGCATGTACTGTATAATTCCATTACAGAATTCACATAGTAATATTGCAATACAAAACTATCCTGTAAAATTCATTATTGTTATCTTTACAGTGAATAAATTATTATTACTCAATGTTTCCAGATATTTAATTTATTTCATTTGGATTTATTTTCTTTTCTTAATTTGTTATTATATTTTTTTTTTCTACTACAGTAAAAATACTATTCATTAATTCTTCTAAATAGGAGATACTGTTTTTATGGAATACTACCACAATTTAGTTCTCCTGAGTTAAAAAAAGTCGGCTTCCACCCATGAGATTCCTTCATTCTTCAGCTGAAGAATGCTGATGCATTTATAATCCTTAATTACAGTTTTATAATAGGTAAATCCATGGATTATAGCCACAGGTAAGAAAATCTCTTTCTCCTGGTAAAACACTTTGATCTGAACACTTAATGTAATGCAGCTTTCAATTCCCAGAGCAGTAATATTCCAGTGATGCTACTAAGAAAATGCAAAAATTTTGAATTTTTTTAAACAACTCATTTTTATCAGCCAATATTACGGCAAGGAGAAGGCAAGAAATGCCCTATTTGTCCTTGATTCTATAAACACTCTTGTAATCTACATTCTTTGGCCAAATTTAACAAATTATTGTGACAGACATTGAGAAGAAGAGGATAAAATTCATCTGGTTTAGTGGCATAAAATTAGACTGGAGCCAAGGAGAAGGTAGATTTGTACTGCTACCCACACTATCAATGAAGGATTCTGTCCCTATGTTGAAGAGGGAAACAAGATCATCATTGCAACTTGTTCCCATGTCTTGTTTGAATGTTNNNNCCATGTCTTGTTTGAATGTTCAGGTTTTTTCAACTTTAATACTCAGTCATCAACGACCAAGTAGCTCCAAAGTTTGCTCTTCAGATTTAACATATATCTATATTTTGGGGGGTTGGGAAGAAAGGAGGGAGGGTTTCAAGTTGTGAGAGCTACTGTTTAGTTCTGTTGTCACTTGGGGACATGGTTTAGTGTGAAACATGGCAGTGGCAGGCTAAAGGCTGGATTCAAGGATGCTACTGTACTAGTAAGGTTTTTCCAACTTTTCCAATTCTATGATTTTATCTTTCTGCTCTCAAGTGCTTGCCATCATAGTATTTTTCAAACGTTAAACCAGGAAGGGTAAGAACTCTTATGACACATCTTTTTGGATTATGCTCCATGTAGACACAAAGATCCCATCAAATTTTATTCTATTAATCTGCTTATCCAAAATGAATAAAATTTCTTAAACTGTCTTCCTAATGCTGTGCATAATAAATATTGCTTAAAAATGTATTGACTATTTGAGGAAATAATTTATTTGAACATCAGCTATGCACTTACAAGTGGTTACAGTAATCTCCTTAGTCAAATGTTTGTCAAAAATAGGAAATTGTTCCATTTTACAAGATTGATGGAAAATTGAATTATAAAAGTCTGTCCATGGCAACATTTCATTATTTTTGCATTGAAACTAATCTTTAATTACTAAGTAATCTCTGGAAACAAAAGATTCTTAATCATTTTAATGACAATTACATAAAATAGAATTTGCAGAAGAATATTTATAAATGTTCCATTTAAGTCTAAGTAATCTTGCCTTAAGAAGATATTTAGCTTAAAAAAAGGCATGGGTAATACTGTCACTAACTGTATTATCCAATAATCAAATCTTGGCATTAAAATATCACTATCACTATTTAATATACATTAAATATACATTGAGACACATTTAGCTTTTTTCTTATTTCTTCGCACCTCAAGATTTGTAGTTGATGACTTCTTTTACTTAGTTGTTACCATCCAGTGTTGTTTCCTACTACAGGAGATTATTCTTAAGCATCACTTTCTTTATGAACTACTTATTTTCAGGCTGTTTCCCCACCTTCTCCAAAATGTCAGGATTTGCAATTGAATTAACTTAAAAGTTTTGACTTTTGCACAGAATGACAAGTCTTCAGTGTCCTTTGAATGTAATTACTGGATGGGTAGGTAGCATAAGATAATACATTCCTTTTACTAACATGAATTGTAGATGACAAAAGAACTCCTCCTCGGAGAATTTCTTTCTAAATTACTTTCAGTTCATTCATTACATAGGATCTTTGTTCAGGAGATGTGTATGACAGCTGATTAAAAAAATCCCCTCCCGATTCCTTCTTATTTAATTTCAATAACATTAGATTCAGAAAGGGGCAATAATTATTTCAGCTGAACCCGAACAAATTTCAAGTCTTAATTATAGACTATGGTACACACCCCTGTCTCTCAAACAAGGAAGGAATTTGACTGTTTTGAAAACCCATTGCCAATCTATTTTTTTCCTATTTACTGACACAGTAGATACTGTGACCACCTTTCTGAATATTTAAGTTATAATTTATCCAATGTTTATAATGTAAAGCATGCATGCCATCTGGATGTTTTCATGTCATCCTTGAAGCTGAATCAATATCATTTGCTTAGAACAGTTGCCTCAGCATACAGATCACTTGAAATGTGAATGGTAGAAGTGTAGGAAATGACAGCTTTGGATCATGTAGCTCAGCTGCTCCAGACTTTGAGCACATCCTGTCTGATTTTTTTGTTCAGACTTTTTTTTTTCTTAAGTAGAAATGAAATGTTTTCTGAATTCAGTGGGAATATTCTTACACATGCACTGTGTGGAAAGAAAAGAGAAATAAGGTCACACTCCCCACCAGTTGTGGGTGGGAGTAGACAAAACTCTTGACTGTTGTAATGCATGTTTGCCTACGTGAGAAACTCTGAATTTAGCATTAATAATTTGTTTCCCAATAAAAGCTTTTTTTTGAAAAATGACTTAAATGCAGATCATTCCTCTTAACTTTTCCAGTAGAATCCACAAATCAGTGCGGTATTCAATAACTTAAGGCATTTTACTAGACCTACCACTTAGCAGCAAGTGCAATCCTTTGAAAATAATAATTTAATCTCTCTTCTAACTAATAGGCCCATAAACTAATCAGCTGGTCTGCATCTGTGAATATCATATTACTGGTTTGTCTTTGAGAAGAGTAGAGGATATTTGAAAAATCAATCATCTGGAGTACTGTTTTTGTCCATTAATAAGAGTTTCACATTTTGATGAGGTTACAGACTTTTTGTACTAACTAAAATTGATGGTAAGTGAGGCCATTCAAAGGAGATAATTTTTGAGTTTCATTTAGGGAAGTGGTACTCAACTTTTAACAGCTGAGGAGCATACAGCTGCTTAGGAAGGTTTCCTCTGTGATTTCTTTCACACTTGTAAGCTACTATGCCAAATCAATTCTTTTGTTGTTGTTGTTGTTTCTTCTTCACCCATTAATTGGTAATATTTTTTTCTCAGCAGATACCACTGTTTCTGATGTTTAATACCACAGGTGCTGCATGGACTGCAAATGATTTTTCCAGAGATCTTATGTATCACTAAGAGAGTTACAACAACTTAAGTCTTCTTTTCATTTTACCTTTTTTTTTTTCTTTTCTTTTCTTTNNNTTTTTTTTTTTTTTTTTTTTTTTTTTTTTAATGCTTATCTAGATCTAAAACTCTGTTATAAACAAAACTTTTTTCCTGAGTTATCGTATGTTTATGAAGTTGGTAGCTGAGATCATGCTTGGAGTACTCTATCCAGGCCTGAGCTCCTCAGTGCAAGGCAGACACAGACACACCAGAGAGTGTTCAACAAAGGGTCACAAAGATTATGAAGGAAGTGTGGAAAGGTTGAAGGAGATGACACTCTTCAGCCTAGAAAAGGAAAGGCTCAGGGAGATCTCATCAATGAATGTATATAAACACCTGAAGGGAGGTTGCAAAAAAGATCATGGAATCATAGAATAGTTTTAGTTGGAAGGGATTTTAAAGGTCATCAAGTCCAACTCCCCTGTAATGAGCAGGGACATTTTCAGAGCCCTGTCCAACCAGATCTTCAACGTTTCCAGGGATGGGATATCTACTGTCTCTCTCATCAGCCTGTTTCGGTGACTCACTACCTGCATTGTTAAGACATTCATCCTCATATCTACTCCTTTTTGGTTTAAAACCATTATCCTTTGTCATATCACTATAGGTCCCATGAAAAAAATCTATGCCACTCTTTCTTATAAGCCCCCTTCAAATATTGAAAGGCCACATCAAGGCCTTCCCAGAGCCTTCTCTTCTGGATCCAGTTAAGAACAACCCCAACTCAGTCTTTCTTCATGGGAGACATTTTTCATCTCTCTGATTATTTTTGTGTCTCTCCTCTGGATCTACTCCAACAGATCCATGTCTTGCTTGTACTGAGGACTCCAGAGCTGGATGCAGTACTCTAGGTGGGTCTCATGAGAGGGGCAGAGAGGGGGAGAATCACCTCCCCTGACATCTTGGCCAGGCTTCCTTTGCTGCAGTCCACAATACAGTTGGCTTTTTCAGATGAAAGAACACATTGCTGGCTCATATCCAGCTTTGCATCCACAACTAGCCTCAAGTCTTTCTCCACAGGACTGCTCTGAATCCCTTCATCCTCTGGACCCTATTGATACAAGGGGTTGCCAAACCAGGACTTGGTGCACTTGGTGTTGTTGAGCCTCATGAGGTTCACATAGACCAAGTTCCTAAGCTTATCCAGACTCCCATGGATGGCATTCTTTCCCTCAGGTGTGTCTGATGCCTTGGGAAAATTGACCTGAAACAGAGACTAGACAGAGCTAGAGAATAAAGCAGATATTTATTGAAAGGTCTCTAAGATACACCTTGGGCGAGACAGGGCCTGACCAGGGCGGACTAAGAATGGTCACAAAAAAATGGCTGCCTGGTCATGAGATGTTACATTTTTATAAGTTTTGGTTTATTTATATATTGGGGTTTAATTGTCCAATTACAGCTTCAGGTTGTGAGGTCTCATCTTTCTTTTTTCTCCCTTCAGTCCACTGTTGTTTTGCTGTTGGGCCTGAAAACTGTACTTGGTCTTCAGCAGGAAAAGGGTTTGTTTTGTCTACCTACTCTGTGAAATGAGCTTATTGGCACTTAATATGAGGCTCAGAACTAAGTAGCACAGAATCTGAAAAACATGAAAGCTAAACCTTTCCTCTCTTTAGAGGCTTGACAAGGCCTTTTCCTTTTCCAGTGTCTATTTTAAATATCTACTAATAATAAGTATTCAATAATAAATAAGTATCTAAAAATAGTAAACAGCCAACAATAATAAAGGCATGCCTTAAGGCATCATGTCGATACAAATCAACTTGATGTCATCTGCAAAATGCTGAGGATGCACAGATCCCAGTGTCTGTGCTGTTGATGAAGGTATTAGACCATACTGATCCCAAAGATAGAGCCAGTATCTGATGGTTAATCACGGGAGCACTGGTAACAGGAATAAACTGAAACAGAAGCAGTTCCCTCTGAACATCAGGAAACACTTTTTCACTTCGAGGGTGACCAAAAATTAGTGCAGGTTGCCCAGGGAGATTGTGGAATCTTCACTCTTGGAGATATCCAAAAGCTGGATAGACATGGTCCTGGGCAACTGACTGTAAGTGGTTCTGCTTCACGGGTTTGGAAATTACTATCCACAGAAGTCCTTTCCAACATCAACCACTCTGTGATTCCTTGATTCTGGAACTCATGATAGTCCACTCTCCCCTCTGAAATGCTGTTAATTGTTAATGTTCATGTGTAACATTCCTATTGGCCTCTGGTCCTGTCAAAAACTCTTCAATTTATTTTCAGACCTGGCAGAAACTCAGTCTTCCAACACAATTATTATTTGTCAAAGCTATAGGTGTCCTCAAATCTTCAGAGCACAAATTTTGCCTTTTGATTATGCCCAGTCCTTTATTCAATCCATTTTGAGTGTAGTACTGCTTCTGCACTTTCATTTCCTGCTCTCTTAACAAGAAAAAAGAGCAGTGTCATCTTTTTCAAAACTGGTTCTTGAATTCTCCTAAAGGCTGGTTGCCTTCAGGAACCATACCCATGCAGACCTCATGTCACCTGTGCAACAAGTTTTCCCAGGCAGGCCTTTACTGTAAGTTGAAGTTTTAACAGAAACAGTTACGTAGGATGAATTGTATTTGGAATAATGGTCTAGAGAGGCACATTTGTGTGACAGCTGGATCATAAAACTTTATATAGGAAGTCTGACCACAGAGATGTCAGGTTTGTCTTGTGTTGGAATGACTCCTGACATACTAGAAAACGTCTTTTCCCAAGCCCCTTTCTAAAGAAGGAATCGTTGGCTTGTTTCCCAAGGTTGTTTATTCATTCTTATCTAATACATTGTTTCTTTGCCCTGCTGATGTTCTTGCAGCAGCTCAGATCATCGCCAACTCACTGACTCAACTCCCAACTCGACTGACCGCCAACTTGACTTGCTGGCCTTGGGGCGGTGTTAACTCTTTATACTATGTACTATATTTACAAAAGATTGCCAATACCTATCACCTATGTTAAACAGTCTGCCTCTGCTCTAAACCAATCCGAAAGTGCCACCATCACAGCAGAAGATGGAGGACAAGAAGAAGAAGCAGGACAGGGACACACCCAGATTCCTCCATTTTTCCTTCTTGAAACCACCATTCTAAAAACCCTAAATTCTACTTTTGCACCCTGCGATAAGCTACATTACTGTTTTTCACTCTTTGATGGCTTGCAATTCTTCTCTCAGTGTTGGAGGCTTTTTCCATGGGCTGAAGTCAAAGCCAGTCTCTTCCTGGGCTCTGTGCCAGGGTCTCCAACCCCCCCTATACAGATCTCAGACCCCCCTGTACAGCTATCAAACCTTCTTGCTCAGGTCCCAGACATCTCTGCTGAGGTCCCTGACCCTCCAGGGTGACCAAAGAGATCCCCTGGACTCCGACAAGAGACAAATTTAAATAAAGTCCTTGTGTATCTATTACCTTAACAACCTTCTTCCTTTTTGTTCCATAGATGATCACGTAGTCAGGAGGATTCTACAGAAATTAATACGACTGTCTCATAAATTCCCCCCAAGGAAGCCATTTGTACGCACTCTGTTCAAAAAAGTTTCTAACAAGTCTTCTGCACAGTAACAATCGTTTCTAGAGTTGTCCTGGATTGCCATAGACTTTGAACCCAGACTGCATACCCTTCTTTTTTCTCATTTCCTGCTTCACGGAAGGAGGTCAAGAAGAACACAGATGGAGACAGAACTGTAGCTATTAGCAGTCAGCTCTGTGTTAAAATTGCAGGGTAGAGGTATTTGTAATGTGCTGTCAGAGTTATTCCCAGAACTATTTTAAATGTGAATATATAGGGAGGAAGTGCTGTCAAATATGTTAAGGTTTCTATGTTACTATAGCCAGTTATATTCTATCTACAGTGAGTTATATACAGTGTTCACAAACACACAATAGTATATAAATATGTAACATTTTTTGTCTATTATAAACACAGGAGACAAAACCTATAAGCTGTCTTGTAGGCTTTGTTTAAGAATAAAATAGGTTTAAATGGTCTGCAGGTTTAAAGGAGAAGATCCCTCTATTGCTAATATTTTGGAATTCAGTGAGTACCACTTTAATTTTACTATTATTATTTCATTAACTGCTTGAAGAGTTTTAAATAATGTATTCTGATCCCCTTTCTGTTTTATTATCAAAAAAATGAATTTTTCTGAGATGCCAAAGAAAATAGTCAGCTGTTTACAAGTTCCATCATTTGATAGATAGTATAAATATTTGAAAACAATTATTTTAATTTAATTTTGAATCATAGCCAAGCAAATTTCTTAATCTCCTCTGGGGACCTTCTGGTTACTCTGAGATCTCAATGTTAATACTCTTCCTTTCTTTATCTTTTTCTGTAGTTCAGTGCCTGGAATAACATGCAGTGGTATTACAGCTCTGCAGAATGATTCTTAGAGGATGAGAAGTATCCACATTGTATACCCTGGAACATAGCATAAAAGTGTGTAGGAATGCTTAAAGGTTCAAAGCCTGCCAGAGGAATGGAGGGAACTGCAGAAGTTAGAGGAAACTAAAATTGGTGTAATCACATCAATAACTACCCTTCTGCTGCAGCAAAGAATAGCTGAACCAAACTATTTTTGTAACCATATTAAAACAAACGTGGACTTTCAGAGTCCCAAACAGAGGCAAGGAGTGCAAAAAATAACCATTACAGATGAATAAGAGTCTAGAATTAAAGGTTTTGTTGATTGTCTAAATGATAGCATTGTAAACATGTCACAAAATCTTTTCTTTATTGTCTTTGTTTATGACAAGGTAAGGGGTGGACATTCCAAAATGTGTTACCTCCCCTTTAGTTTTAATCAATCCCTTCCCACCAATAATGAGAAATAAATACAAGTAGATATAAGTGGAAAAAGTAACAGTTTACTAAAAAGGCCCTAAAATAGTAACAGGAAAGAAAAATAATAGCAATTATTACATGTTACAAAAGGCCCTGAAATACTAACAGGAAAGAAAAATAATAGCAATTATTACATGTTACAAAGAAAAAAGAGAAACTCAAAATGGCGGAGAAACTCCTCACTCAAGATGGCACCCGCTGAGGCAGCTGTGTGGGGGGGAGGCAAAGACATAAATGGTGGAAGCCCTACTCCCTCTAACCCCTCCAGAAGCGGCAGCTCGGATGTCCAAGGCAGCTGCTGCATTCCAGTGGCTGAAATTCAGTCAACAGCTGAAAGGCATGGAGGGACTTCACCTTGTCCCTAGCAGAAGCAGCAGGTAGCCAGCAGGGATGACTCAGACTCTGTACCTTTCCAGTTCCACTGGGTGCTGCTGGTGGGATGGGGTGACTCTATGGACTGGCTGTAGACTGGTACTCATAGAATTTGCCATGTAGCAGTCTAGGACCCCAAAATGCAACCTCTTGGAAAAACCTGCCTAAAGCAACCCCCTAAAAAAAACCCCAACCAACCTCTCTCCACACACACAAAGAAAAAGAAACAAAACAAAAAAGAAAAACAAAAAACAAAAGGAAGCCTCTACCCACACTGCCTCAGCTTTCTCTCCCTGAAGAATGAAAGGGAAATAACAAGAGCCATGAGGAAAGAGAATCTGCTTTGAGTGGCCCCTCCTTAAAAACATTTGTACAACTCAGCCACACTATTCCATCCATGGCTGTGCTGCCGCATCTTAACAAGACACTAACAGACAGAGCACAAATAATAATAATTTGGGGCACAGATAGATATACAATACAATAAAATTTTGGGTTACCCATGATGTTTATAACATTTTTAATTAGAAGCTATTTTTTTTTCCTTTGAAACTAAAACATTATTCCAAATAGAATTAACCACAAGTGGTGCATTACATTAATTCTTCTACTTTGTGCTGGTTTGAAAGCAAAACCACTATAGGACTCCAAGTCAGAAAAACAATAGGAGGAAAAAAAAGTAAAAGAAAATAAGATAAATGCAATAGTACAAAGGATCACTGACAGAGTCAGAATACAACCTGACACCCTGTTAGTTAGGGTGGTGGTAGCAGTCCAGATGAAGTGGTCTTGTTACAGCAGTGATCCTGTAGAAAGGTCTGATAGCTCTGGTCCTCTGGGAATCCAATAGGTAGGGCTCCCTGTGCTGTCCCAAATCCCAGATTATATCCAGGTGGGAATGCTTGGCTCCTCCCCCTGGGTGGAGCATCTCACAATGGGCTGATATCATTCTATGAGTGATACAATGGGTCCTTGATTGCCCATTAAACAGAGATAGCTCCCAGAGGAAGTTACCTGTGAGTCATGTGGGAAGGCATTGATGGTCCATTAACAGAAGATAGCCTGGAGGGAGGAGGCAAGGGAAAACACTGCCCCACCTGGTTTCAACAGCTCATGAAGATGGTGATAGAATACATACTTTGGGCACACCTTACATTGTAACCTAGGACATAAATTCTGAAAATACAGCAACAATATTACTTTCTGTTGTAATCAACAGAAAGGAAAATTTCTGTCACTTCACATCCTGAGCAATCTTAGAAACCTCTCAGTGGAAAACCTTTATTTCCTACTGAGTGAAAATGCAGCATGGACTTCTGAGTTCCTTCTAAAAGCCAAGATAAGATATAAACCACCTCATCCTAACCAGGTAGTAGGACTAACCAAAAATGTGGAATAGCTTAGTACCTGTAAAGTAGTAAAGACATGGCTGACTTCTCTCTTATAAGGTGGTCTGTGCAGTTAGGTGACAACTATAAGAGCCAGATCCTTTATTTAAAGCTGCTACTAACATGGCATATATTAATTAATGCCAACTGAATTAAAGAAATTCAAATACCATAGAACAGAAGTTTCCAGTTGCTAATGCACTTTTGGCTACTATTCCCCTAATAAAGAAAATTATTAAATTAAATTATGCATATTCTTTCAAAAATATCATGCTGTTCAATTCATTTTACAAGCTTCATCAAAAACAGGGCTTAATTATGAAGCTAATTAAAGTCTCATTAGATACACAGAGGCTATCTTTGGCTACAGAACTATATTATAGCAACTACTTCTATTGCTGTCTAGTATACTTGAAACAACATGTCATCTTTGCCATATCTTGCACAGCTTTAGCATTTAAACATCTGAATACTGTATCTTTAAATGTTATATCTTGAAAATAAAAGAATATCTTAACAGTTCTGTGATGAAATTACTGCAAAATAGAGTTACTTTAAATCAAATATTTATTAGGATATCTGGGCTTTCTTTTTTTTTGTTTTTTGATGGGGGTTTTAAGATGTATGGAAGGAAGGGGAAAGCTAGTGTGATAAGACAGAGTCCAATAATTCTAAGAATTTAAATATCCTTTTGGAGTTCAAACCTACCCTCATTTTCAGAGGTAACATTCCAATATATCTGTATTTTATGCATTATTTTATGGATAAATGCACAGAAGAGAGGAGATACATAAAAATAGGCAGATCCAGTCTCTCAGTGACATTAACAGAGAATAGGTCAGATAATTGCATCTAAAAAGCTGGTTCACTGTTCAGTCCATTCAGATTGACTTTTTGTAAACAAATTATATTAAAAGGTATGCGTCCAAATTTTTTTTAAGTAATCAACATTAGAAATCTGAATTTATGATGACTTAAAGTTAGAAAAGTATAGCTGGCTAATTGGTGAATGTACTCTTTAGATATTCATAAATTTCTGTTGAAAATCATCAGTGGATTGACAGTGTTTACAGTAATCAGCGCAGGTGCAAAGCTGAGCTATGTCATCTTAGGCTCATGATACTTCCGTGATTCTCTTGCTTGAAAACAGCACGATGGGCCCTCACTGTATTTTTTACCAACAGAGCTATGGTGTGTCAGATAATTTTTGAGTGACTTCTCTTTCAAGGCAACCCCATAAAATAACATCACAGAATGTTTAGCTGCTATTAAAGTGAAATTGTGAATTCAAGCAGTTGTTTCCTACCCATCAAGGATTTCAATAAAATGTGATGCGTGATCTGAATCACTCCACAACCCTAGGGAATCAGTGACATTTGTACAGGCACAGGAGTCATGGAGAGAGACTGTAAATACCACCCAATAGCAAAGGTGAGTTTGACTGAACTTTGTAAATTAGATACTATTGCCTTTGTTAAGTTCAGTAGGTGAAGGGAAGGAAGAACAATAATATTTTTATTAAATTTTACCTACCCTGTTCCTTGCCCAGAGTAATATAATTGAATTAATATTTCTTAACAGAAGCCTGATAAGACATTATATCCATTTTAGGGAACATGAATCCCTTCCAAACTTTAGATCTTTGCTCTTCCTAAAATCAAAATGTTTGTTTTTTTGATTTCATTACTCAGAACATCAATTAATTTAGAATCTATTGTTTTCTTATAACTTTGCTAAATTTTAATATGTCTGGATACTAGACATAGACTGTGGACCTAGATTGCATCATAACAAATGAACAAGAACACCGTGAGAGAAGCATTTTAAATACAATGGTAAATTAATAAAATTCATAAATAGCTGTGCTCAAATACCTTCTTGCTATCTTTTTTATTATTTTTTATCAGCTTCTGAAGATCCAAGAGGTCAAACAGGTATGCTGTTTTTCCAGTCTCTGCTTCTTTACAGCTGAATATCTGGGATTCATTAATCAATAGCAGATTCTTTTCTCCTTGTTTCTTTTAATTTCTGTCATTATAATGCAGTATCATTGCACATTTTGTGCTGGAAAAATTATGGTACATATCTAAATTACTAAATTATACTTACAATATACTATATATTTACAATGATGAAATTATGTTTTCAAACTCACCACATTAATACATTATAATAACAGTATCTATCAAAATGAATATCCATATCCTCATTTGTAATATATAATATTATTCCAGGATTTGAATTAAAATTTACTTATTCTCCTTTTTTAAATCTTTTCTTCTAGGAAATGATTGAGGCAGAAGTTTTACATTGTAAATTTTAGATTATATGACAAGTTACAATATTTAAAAATTTATGTATTGTGAAAGATCTATTGATTAGTTCCCTATGCCACAATCTGTTCTTCTCTTTTTTGGGCTCCAAGTTTTTGTGCTTACCTTTGATCTCTGTAGGCACTGTGGTGATATAAAATTTATTTAGGTGTTTTTAATAGACTTGCACTATTGAAATTCTATAGAAAATATAATCTAAAACTCTCTGGTAAGTTGTGGTTAGGCAGCTGCTAATAATACTGCTGCAAGGTAGCAAAGATAATGAGAAAAGGTTCAAAAGCCAACTTGGAAACTAAGTCATCATGCAAACCAGTTTCTGTAAAACTCCTCTGAGATTTGCATAATAGAAGGAGAGGACCTCTGAGTTCCTCCATGAGAGCAGCCCAATAGTCTGATAATGAGGGATTTGTAAAGGGATCTTACAAAAGATCCTCAAACCATCCTCAAACCATGACTACAGCATTCTTCAGTGGAAAGCAGATGTATAATTTATAGATCAATGAACAATGTGTCACAACTCTGGTAGATACTCTCACTATTGAATATTGCAAATGTAATTTTGTGTGACTACTTCCACCAAAACTGCAAAATGGTATCACCA
>WEIU01012651.1:340347-389985 GCA_013389925.1 Aegithalos caudatus | reverse complement strand
CGTGCCGGTGCCGGTGGCCGCCGGAGCCGGACCCCAACTCGCCGCGGCGTGAGGAGGGGAGGCGGCCGCGGGCTGTTTACCTCCGGCTCAGCCCTTGAAGATCTGCCAAATTCCTGGAATAGCTTTCCCCGGGGAGGGCGTCGGGAGGGAGGTGTTGCGCCTTGTTTACAGTCAGAAATCTCACATCCGAGAGGCCCCCCCGCCGTTTTCTCCATTAAAGTCACTCCATCGTGCTGTCGTGTCCAAGAGGTTTGCACTGTTGTGAAGTTGGAGGTTTTTTTATTATTATTGTTTTTAAGTTAGACCTCTTTTTTGGGCCCTGGTCCTGTCCCCGGTCTCAACGCTCTAGATCTTTTGCTGTGCAAAAGAAGACTACTTGTGGCTGTTCACCTGTACATAGGGAAATGTATGCAAATACATTTTGTTATTTTTAAGAACACCACCATTGCGATCTCTGTTTGCACATATGTGAAGAAAATAAAGATGACGGTAACTTAAAAGAAACTGGGGTCACTGTGGCAATTTGGCCTCTTGTGTGTGGATTCCTATAAGGAGCTGGGGGGGAGAGATCCCTTGGGAAGTGTTGTAGGTGCAGGAGAACACTGCACAAAAAGGCTGTTTGAAGCATCAAGCGTAATTCTCAAGCTCTCTGGAAATATATCAGTACAGGGAAACACACCAGGCACTTAAGGACTCTTAAAAGGCACAGGGATGAGGTTTTCTCTCTGCAGCCTCTAATGATGGGCAGGAAAGCTTGAGAAACCTCTGGTCAGGGCGCTCTGGCTGGATTCTACTCTGGAGAAACCTAACTGCAATGCCCTGAAACTGCCCTGAGGCGAGGTGCCCCTTGCCTGGGCGCTGGGGATACTGCACAGTGTTAATGCTGTCTGCATCCAGGTGCTGCAGCTGGTTCCTCGCTGCTCCAGTGCCAGCCTGAGACAATTTTATAACCTCACCCAGGGTAAGCAGTGAAGTTGATTAGCCACGGGACTGCCACGATATTTTTAGCTGTAAATCTGTAAGTGGCAGGCTCCCAGGGCAGGAGAGATGTTCCGGTTTCATTTGTCCCCAAGTGGAGGTATCAATTAAGAGATAATTAATCTGTCATTTCTGATGTCTAAATGTTTTCCACTGTGCCTGTGCTGCAATCGGTGGAGTTGCAGGAATGTCAATGAAAAGCCCAACCAGCTGCCAGGGCCAGGCCACACTCCTTGTGCAAGGAGCCCGCCTCAGAACTTGTAAATACCTCATTAAAATCCATTGCAAAATCTGCCACCACACCAGGCCATTGTCTCAGTTATGAGTCAGTCAGAGGAGGGAGGCACAGCGGTGTGGCTTGGGAAGGGATAATGGGGGAGAGGGGGAATCCCCTCAGAGAGGGCACCTCCTTGCCCAGGCACCTTCTTGCCTTGTGGTGGGCAGCGAGATGCAGCAGGTGACAGGGGCCAGGGCTGCATTTGAGCACGCTCAGGCCGGCACTGCAGAGACACACCTTGCTGAAGGAATACTGTGTCCTGCTGCTTTTCCTCGGACACAGCTCCCTTTGCCTTTCCCAGGGAGGGAAGGGGCGCAAAGGGGAAATTAAACACCAGAGAGGGTTTATCCCAAAGTGCTTTCCCCAAACGGTGCTTGCCCGACTGCCTGGCTGGCAGCAGGGAGCCTTCAGTGCCCCGGGTCCATGCCCAGAGCTCTGTGTCACTGCCGGCTCTCTCCCGGGGCAGAGGGAGCAGGCAGTGCTTGGAGCAGGGAGCAGTAGGCACCTGGGGAGCAGGGAGGGAACGCCGGGGGAGTCGCGGGGGTTACTTAACTAACCCCGGGTGTTGAATGACCGGGTGCTGTTTGCTTTACGTCCTCCGTGTGTGCTTAAAGGTGGTTAATGGCCTGAGCTTAGTCAATGCCTTTCCTCTCTCCAGAAGAGCCATCATGTCTGCAACAGTGAGAAAAGGTTTTTATCGCATGCCAGAGCTAAAAGCGCAATTCCCTGAGCAGCAGTAGCAGCAGCCAGGGCCTGAAGCATTTCCCCTTGAAGCCATTAGCAGGGCTACTGTGCAGTTTCCTTAGAGGCCTGTATAGATCATTAGCTGTAGAGTCCAAATCCCTTTGTGCCTGGGATATTTTGGTATTAGAACCATAGAAAAAAAATGTCGTATGTACATCTGCAGTGCTGGTGTGAGGTTATTCACGTGTGCTTAGCTGCCCTGCCCTCCCCATAGCAGCATGCCTGGGCCTGCAAATGAGAACAAGTGCATATGAGAAGAAAAAAAGGTCATTTTATTTTCCGCACAGCAAGTTTGAAGGAACATCTTCCTAGAAAAAGGAGAGGCGGAGAGAGCAGGACCTTCTCTCCAATAGATTTGAGTAAAAGGCTGAGCTGCTGCTGTTTTTTCCTTTTAAACAAGTAGCTGCCTGCTAAGCTGAAAAATCTACTGCTGGCTGATGGGCTGGTGTGGGGAGGTGCAGCAGGGCTTTGGGAAAGGCCTGTTCCCATACATAGAGGACAAATTGTTCTGGGGTCTCTGCTCGGTGACAGGGCTGATGCCAGTCCCCGTGCCAGGGCTGCTGCCCACTGACAGTGTCCCACTGAGCATGGCACTGTCCCTGCTCAGGCTGTGGGCAGAGACACGTTCCCTGTCGATCAGGCTCCATCCATCAGCACTAACTCAGCCTTGCAGCTGGGGATGGTGAATCAGCCCCTGACGCAGCGGAGGCGTGAGGGCTGCGCAGAGAGCAGCAGAGACTCTGAGACTGCTCCCCACCAGCCAGCAGCCCCATCCCACCAGGGACAGGCAGGCAAAGGGAGAGCAAAGGCAGCCTGATAGCTCTGCCAGTAGGTTCAAACCGTGGGGGAAGAAGTCAAATGCAGAACAAGTGTTTGCAGAATTACATGTCAAGCATTGCTGTCTGTCCCTGGTGCAAATCACTGCCCTGCCCAGTCATGGTGGGCCAGCCAAGGAGGTTTCCAGCACAGCAAGGTTGAACACTGAGCTTCACACGTCTCTGACCTAGCAGGCAGCATGCCATGAATTAGCCTGAAAACACCTGTAACAAACACAACACTAGGAAAGGCAATGATCCTGCTCTGAGTCTGACACATGGAGCTGATGCTTTGGCAAGTCAGCTTAGGTGCTACACCAGGTGCCTGAGGTTTCCCAAGTGTGTTGTGGCTAAACAGAGCATGTGAGTATTCCAGGCAACAGAGATGGCTCCCAGAATATGAAGAGATTAAGGGGAAAAGAGCCCTTTTAGATAATACTATTTATTGACTGTGTATTTGCTGTTATCTGTACTATAGATTTTCTCCTGAAAAAGAGGCTGAGAGGGAACCACACAAATGTGGAAGTGTTGGCAGGATCCCATGTACAACTTCTTGTTTTTCTCTGCCCTTAGCATGCCCTTCTCCCATCTTTAGGTCTTCCTCATCCACAACAGGAAAAAATATCATGTGCAACCAGAAAAATTAGCCAGTGGTCAAGTGGAAGGAGCCAAGTCATGAAATGACTTTTAGCCCAGACTGTAGTATTGATTTAGATCCAGAATTATTTGCAGTTTAGTTTGGAGATGTACCTTGCACAGGGAACATCCAGTTTGCCTGAACAGGGGGGACAATGTGGGAACTGCTGGCTGAGGGGCTGCTTTGGACTCCTGGATGTGAAATCTTGTTGAATGGCAGCAGGTCAGTGGTGAAAACCTCTTCCTTTTTGGGGGCTACAGGCAATACTCAGTATCAAGTACAACCCTGGGACAATTCCAAGTCACCTTCAGCACACACACTGTGACTCTCAGAGAAGCAGGAAGGCGTCAGGATTTCCTCCTTGGCGGTGTGTTGGAGAAGAGCAGCTGACCTGTCCCATTGCTGTTAGTCATTCCCAAGGCATCACAACTGTCCCATTGCCCAATTCTTGGCCATCACACCAAACCCTCTATTACTCAGTAGGGAAGAGATCCCCAATTTCAGCCTGCAGGGAAGGCACAGGGCAGACAACCTTCTGTCAAACTGTCCAAGGGGTTGTAGGTGACAGCACAGCACAGCCCCTGGTTTTCTTGGGTGAGGGTGGGCAGGGTCCCACTGATGATGAAAAAAACTGGTGTGCTGCAAGGAGAGTGCAATGCCAGCCAGCTATGCCTCACCTCCTTCTTCTCCTGGAGCTGGGAAGAAAAAAACCCTGCATTTCCAAGGTCAGCAGCAGCCCCAGCTCCCGCAGAGCTCATGTGCTGTGAAGGCGTCTCCCCCTCCTCACCCCAGCCGCTGGTAGCAGCAGGGGCTGTTTTCCTCAGCAGCTGGAAGGAGATGATGTGCAAGGACAGGAATGTGAGGGCAGGCAGCCAGGGCAGCACAGGGACAGCGTGGGGTCCCAGAGGCCAGGCCAGGTCGGTTCATCCGCGGGGCTCAAAGAGCCCCATGGAGGAACTGAGCTGACCTGGCCTCTCAGGTTCTGCATCTCTTCACATCTCCATCACCCACCCCAGACAAGGTGACACCTCCTGCTTGCTGCCTTGTGCCTTGTAGGGGCCTGAATCTTGGTTAATGCCTGGCAAGGTGCATGAGCTGGGGGGAGCAGATTTGTCTGCTGTTGCAGCCCAGCAGGAAATCAAAGCTATGCATTCAGAAAACCATGACATTCCCCATTGCCAGTGGGGGCTCTGCCTGGTGGGAAGGCTGAGCGCTATGAAAACACTCAGAGAAACAGTTATATAATGAAGGACAAGGTCCCAATCCAGCCCTTGGCTCGACAAAGCAGCTCTGCAAGGAGCTGAGCTCCAGGCTGCAGCTGCCCAGCACCCTCCAAGGTCCAACCCTGGTCACTGGTCCATGCTGCTGCTGAGGGGTGGAGGTGGGAGAAAGGTGGCAGAATGCTTTTTCCTAAGCTGGGAAATGTTCTGCATGCTCAGACTTGGTAAGCCAGAGCAGAGCTCCCATGTGTGGGCTTAAATTGATCCCCTTTGATGGTAGGAACTGGGCAAGGTCTGGGACAGGATAGCCCAGGACTGATGAAGGTCAGGGTCTGCTAGCTGCAGGCATCTCAGCTTTCATGCCACTGCCCAGATGTCTTGGACACAGTGGTGGCACATCATGGTATATATCATCTGTCCCTATGCCCCAAAATAGGGACAATATGCTCAAACATATGTTCTCTGCTCTGTGAGAAGGACCCTAGAGATTTGGTCACAGTAGAGGGCTTTGCCTCCTCCCTTACTCTCCTGCTCCAAAACGGAGGGCAGCTGGGCAGCCTGCCTCCTGCAGCTGCTCCTGCTGCCACCCCACAAAGAGGGGTGACGTGCTCAGTGTCACATCTGGGTCTGGAAATCCCTGTGCTCTTGCACGGGCGAGCAGGGGGGACACAAGGAAAAGGCTCTGGGATGGGATTCATCCCTCCTCCCGCGGCACCGTGAAGTTGCACGCTGTCTGCTTGGATGCACGAACAAGCTGAACTGTGACATTAATTAGAGCTGACGGTGTTCCTGGAGGGAGCTGGCAGAGCAGCAGCACCAAAGCTGCTGCTGCTGGGTCTGTGTGCAGAGCCAGGCTCTGCACCAGGCTGGCCAGGCTATGCCATGGCCCCTGAGTCGTGCCACACTGGGATCTGTGCTCACTTCAACTCCAAAGATCACAGTGGGAGGTACACCCTCAGCCCCAAGGGACAGGAGAGGCAGTGCCTGAATCCAGCCCTGCTGAGCATCTGCCCAGCATTGCTCTGCCCTTTCCAGCCAGCCCTGACTGCAGCTGGGCACTGCCTTTCCCAGTCCCACACACTTCCCTCTGGCTCTCCCCTCTTATTGTGGCTCTTTGCCCCCGAAGTGCTCTATCCTCAGCATCACTGTTTCTCACAAGCTCTCTTCCCATCCCAGTTTCCTGCTGAGTAAGAACTGATACTTGCTGCTGTTTCACATATGCTGTCAAGAATTGCCTGCACTGGAACACAGTGCAGGCAGCCCAGAGCAGTAAAGGTTCCTCCTCCAGTGGCCAGGGAACAGTTAAGGGAATTAGGATGAAGAGTTGATATAAATAATTTGGTAGCTCCTGTAGGAAGATTGCAATTTAGCTTAATTATCATAATTACATTTTCAATCTCCCTGCTAATACTTATGAAACAATAGAGTCAAGTGTGAATGCAGATGCCTACATTTCCTACCAGTGACTTCTCATTCTGCTGCTTAAAACAAGTCCATGGAGACATTGAAGCAGCAAGGACAGCAGGTAGGGATGTAGTATTTCCCCAGCACCTTGTTCTGGGCACTGGGAAACCTCATTCCCCTCTGCCTGGCACAGGGATTTTAACTTCAGCTCCAGGATTAGAAATTTGCCTGAAACTAGCTCACTTTGGTATAAAAACATCATCTCTTCTGCTGGAAGTGGAAGAAAATAATCTGGTAACATTTCTTTCTGAGCACAGAGACCCACACTTTCTCTGCTCAGTCTGTGGTTGATGACCCCCAGAGGCAGCTCCATCCATGTTAATGGTGGCCCAGGAGACCAGACCAGTGCAGGCAGAGAGCCAGGCCTAGGCAGCCACTGGCAAGAATGATATTTGCAGCAGATAATCAAAGCTGTGTTAGTGATGACTTCTGAACATGGCCAAGGCTATGTTTGCCCTGCAGTCTGCTCCTGTCTTTGCTCACTGGGAAGCTTCTCAGATTCTTCTCAGCAGCAGAGGCAGGTCCTGGGGTCTGTGCCCTGCCCACAGCCTTCTCTGGGGGTCCCAGGAGAGCCTGACCAGAAGGAGTCTTGCCAGGATCTCGGCAACAACCGGCACCATGGCCAAGAGGCAGATGAGCAAGGGGAGGACATAGCCACAGAGAGCTGAGGATTGCTGCCTCCATCGTGCACACAGACAATTGAGGAGCACCCAGGGCCATGGCAAGTCCTTCACAGCATCTGTCTTCATTTGAGGCATAGCATACAATACACAGGTCCCTTCGCTGCTCTGCCTTTGGCTCAGCAGCAGCAACTCCACCCCATGTCCCAGTGTCCCCCCAGGCATCCCCAATACCTCCACACATCCAGCTCTGATCAGAGCAGGAGCAGGGCAGGTGTATGAGTTTGGGTTCCCCCAGGGCACTCTGCCACTATCCCTGCTGGTGACACTGTGTCCTGTCCTGCCACAGTGCACCAGCAAGGTGCAGGTTGAGAACTGAGCCGCTTATCTTTAGTGCTGCTCTGATCTAATTTTACTTTCTTAAGCAATGTCCAGGCTTTAGAGAGTGTATTGTAATGCAAAGGCTCTGCATGGCAAGGAGGGGAGTCCCTGCACTAACACAGCAGTTATCCTACATGCACTGGTGCAACAGTTACCCCACACCAGGACAGCAGGTATTCCCCACACCAGGACAGCAGGTATTCCCCACACCAGGACAGCAGGTATTCCCCACACCAGGACAGCAGGTATTCCCCACACCAGGACAGCAGGTATTCCCCACACCAGGACAGCAGGTATTCCCCACACCAGGACAGCAGGTATTCCCCACACCAGGACAGCAGGTATTCCCCACACCAGGACAGCAGGTATTCCCCACACCAGGACAGCAGGTATTCCCCACACCAGGACAGCAGGTATTCCCCACACCAGGACAGCAGGTATTCCCCACACCAGGACAGCAGGTATTCCCCACACCAGGACAGCAGGTATTCCCCACACCAGGACAGCAGGTATTCCCCACACCAGGACAGCAGGTATTCCCCACACCAGGACAGCAGGTATTCCCCACACCAGGACAGCAGGTATTCCCCACACCAGGACAGCAGGTATTCCCCACACCAGGACAGCAGGTATTCCCCACACCAGGACAGCAGGTATTCCCCACACCAGGACAGCAGGTATTCCCCACACCAGGACAGCAGGTATTCCCCACACCAGGACAGCAGGTATTCCCCACACCAGGACAGCAGGTATTCCCCACACCAGGACAGCAGTTACTCCCCACACCAGGACAGCAGTTACCCCCACACCAGGACAGCAGTTATTCCCCATGCATTAATTTGCTGCTAAAACACTCTGGCTGCAGCACTGGCTCAGCAAATTTCCAGCAGAGCATACAGCATGGTACAGCTGTGCAGGAGACCTAAGGTCCACCAGGGTCTGCTGGAGCTGGTAGTCATTGTAAGATCTGCCTTCTCTCTGTTTGGACTCCCAGCACAATCCCATAAAGACCTTTTGGTTACTGCTGCTTTGAAGTAAGCTGAACCCCTGCCTCTTCACGCTCTCACTGCTGTTACCAAAGAGAGAAACCCCAAGGAAAACAGACCCTCCAGGCTGCCAGCAGAGAGGCAGAGGAACAAGGACCACTACTGGCAAAGGGCATTGCAAGGGCCTGTTGTGCAGCAATAGTAAGACCAAGAGTCCTTATTGCACCTCTGGGCTAACCCAGGGGTGAGGTTCATTGGTCAGGCTATTGATGTTCACTATTTCTGCTCCCCAGTCTGGGCTTCCAGAACTTGGGATGTGACCTGAACTCAGGCGCACTCCATGGCCGTGCAGCCTCCCTGTGAAAGCAGTTTCATGTACACTTGCACTCACGCTGCCCCGTGGCACCTCTGTAAGTAAAGCTCTGCAGAAGGCTATTTCAGGACCCAACATAACTCTCCCTGATGTCAGGACCAATTAGTTATATCCTGCAAAGGACAAAAAAGTCTACTAAAGCCAGCTCTGGTGGGACAATGACATTAAGATGTTCCAGGTGCTCATCTGGGTTCCCCAAGAAAACCAGGAGCTAAACATAGCCCTGGAAGAGTGGCAGGAGGGGGTGGCTGCTGTCCTCTGCACTGAGGTGTCCTAGAGCAGTCATTTCCTGCGTGGGCCATCCTTTCTTTTTTGTATTCTGACCTTGCCTTGCTCTGCCCCTGTACAGACTATAGCTCCTGCACTAGGGCCATAGCTGAGATCAGTCTGACTCATCTTGGTGGGCTTGGTTCATGTTTTATCCCACTCCAACCAGGCCATCAAATCTCACTGTCTTTTTCCAAGGAAACATGCATTTGAAGGAAAAAGAGGAAAAAATAATTAGTCGAAATAGTGAGAGACAGAGAATTTTAGGCATTTCAAATTCTCATTGTCCTCCCCCACAATGGCATTATCCTTCTCTAAACAGATGCTGAGCTGAAGACATAACAACACCCTACTTCCCCCAAATAGCTCAAGTGAAACAAATGCAGGAAGTTTGAAGGGGTTGGAGCAGAGCTTTGGCCACACCGGAGCCTGGGCACCCCCATGGATTCCTTGGGGCCACGGTGGCTTCACAGGACTGGCAGCTGAGCTGCAGTGAGCCAAGACCCAGAGTCTTGCCCTCATGAAATAGGAGCTGCTGCCCTTGCACTGCAAAAGAGCTGATGTGGGAGGTCCTGGCCCTCAGTCCCCATGTCTGGTCCTGGTGCTGTCCTCTGTCCCTAGGAAAGCACCAGCAGGGCAGCTCTGAAGTGTGGCAAAGGCAGCAGAAGAGACAGAGACTCCACAGCCCATCATGGCTTGGTCCTAAAAGTTGCTGGTGGTGAGCTGGCCTGTCTGCCCCTGGCACAATGCAGCCCCCTGGGAGCACCCACCAGCCAGAAGAGCCCTGATGCCAGCACCTGGCATGGTGTGAGGAGAAGGAAACCAGTGTCCCCTGGCTGGGTGCAGTTGAGTCGTGCTGCTGGCACCAGTGCCTGCTGCAGTGTGGGGAGCCCTGCTGCTCCCACTGTGCCATGCATGGGTGATGGGGACACCCCAGTCCTGAGCAGCTGCCACATTAAGTTGCTTCATTTGCGGGCTTGGGGTTCCCCTGTCATGCCTGTGTGCTGTGGGGACAGCACTCCCTGCCCTCTTCCCAAAGCTGAGGTGACATTCTCTCTCCCAGGCAAGCGCCAAGCCTCACCAAGTACCCAGGGCTGTGCTGAGACCCCAGCAGGAGCTGCTATATCTGGACCAGGGTTAGCACAGGTGAGGGGAAAGCCCCTGGCAAGAGCCACACCGAGACAGGCAGATTGGATTTGTCCCTGGGGAAGGGGAAGCCCCTGCAGACAGTACCTGCCTGCAATTCCTGTGAGCTTTGACCAGATTCAGCTCTAGAGCAAGGCACAGATGCTGCTGCAATTGAAGATGTGCCACTGAAGTCACAGTACTTTAGCAACTTTTCACAATTGTCTTTAATGGCAGAACCATCAGAGAGGCACTCGGAGGTGCAGCTAGACCTTCCCTCCCTGAGGAATACTGTTAACTGAAACCAAAGCATAGAGGCAAGGAAATTGCTCGATGAAGTAGTTTGGTAATTGTGAAAAAAAAGAACTTGTTTTCTTTGTCTTGCAACAGCAAATTGCACAAGATGACCTGCAGTGGCTTCGGCTCAGCAGGTTTTCAGGAGTAGGTTGTGGGGTGATTTAAAATCCACACTGTGAGGAGGGAAATGATTCTGAGCCTGCTATGGACTGTGTGGTATCCATAAGGAATGTGGCAGTACGTGATTGAGGTGGCAGTGATTGTGTTTGGTTTTCTATCTGGGTGCCCTACCTGGGCATGGGTGAGTTCTCCTCTCCTGTTTGGGGGCCAGCTCAGAGAGGACCTGGCTCAGACTCAGGGCTTGCCTGTGTTCCCAGGGTAAGATGAGCTAAGGGCCCACAGATGCATTAAGCAAGAGGAGCTTTTATGAGCTCATTTTGCTGGGTTGTCTTAAGAACCATTATGATGATTATGACTTTTAACCCTGTAACATAAAAATACTCTTTGTCAAGGTGAAGAGATGCCCTACAAGTCAGCCCAAGGTGGATGGAGAAGAAAAGTCACTAGGAGAGGTCAGTTAGGATTAATTACTTTTCCTGCTGTCATCCCTACGTACCCCAGGCTCAGACATGAGCTGGATGTGCTAGGTGAAGGACAAAAAAAAATAGAAGACAAAAATAGTACTCAGAGGAACCAGCAGAAGATACCAGAAAGAGCCCAGGCCAGGAGAGTAACCCAATCTGAGGTCCCTCTCCTTCCCCTCTTCTGATTCCTTCCCTCCCCAGGTGCTGCTGCCTCATCCTGGCTTTGTCATTCAGATGTAAACGGGAATGCTCCAGCAAGAGGCAAAGGCTGCTGACACCTTACATTTAGTTCAACTCACAGAAGTCTACTGAGTGCTGGGAGGAAAACAAAACAAAAAAAATAATCCCACAAAAATCTTCCATCCATGTTTTGTCACAGTTTTAAATCGTAAAATCTGTGCTTTGTTCTCAGCTATTGTTGCAAAATTGAACCACTTTCAGCCTCTCACCTTACTTAACCGCGGGCTGCCTCCACGCAGAGCTGCTGAGTACAGCACAGAATGAAAGCCTTCGCTTGGCCTAGAAACCTGGAATGTGTGAACCTCGTTAAAATGCACACAGGGAGCTGGGCTTTGAAGTGGAGAGAAGCCAAAAGCCAGCAAGCCCCCAAAGGATGCTGTGTGGCTGTTCCCAAGATGAGGAACGCACCTCCAGCTGAGAGACACGCTGTACCTGACAGTCCTGTAATGCCTCCCCATAACAGCCCTGGCCTGGAAATAGCTCAGTGCTGGATGATGCTCTCAAGAGACTGATGAATGTTGCTGACTCTCTGCAGCATCCCAGCTCCTGCCTGGTCTCAC
Source organism: Aegithalos caudatus (assembly GCA_013389925.1). Lineage (NCBI taxonomy): Eukaryota > Metazoa > Chordata > Aves > Passeriformes > Aegithalidae > Aegithalos > Aegithalos caudatus. Next base: position 378,417 of record WEIU01012651.1, on the reverse strand, counting down.
CTTCCCCTGGCTCACCAGCACCAGGCCCTTCCTTGAGGACCTGCAGTACCCTTGTCTGATGAGCACTGAGTTTTGCTCAGCTGGGATGGAGTGAAAACATCTTTCGTTCTGCATACATTGCAAACATATTGGCCTCCCCTGGGGCTCTGCCTGCCTGAGCAAATCCAGCATGCAGAGCTGCCAGGATCATGTTTCCCTTTCTTTTTGGAGATGTGACCCTGGGAAGGGAATGAGCTCTCCTCCAGCTGGGAGAATGCCAGTGCTCAGCAGTGCCAGCTGGTGACTTCCTGGTATCACCATGTCCTGCTCACCCATGGGCTGCACACTCCCACTGGACTCTGTGGCAAGGAATGCTGCAACAATGAGACCTGAGGCCACTACAAGCCTCTACATACCCGGGGTCTGCTGCCACTCTGAGCTGTAGGGTGCTGCCCCCCTAAGTCATCCCAGATCCTCCTTCATCCAGTGGCAGGTTGCTTCTGGAGAAGCCCTCGCCTCAGCCAGGAGGGGGTGGTTGGTGAGCCCTGGATATGGGACAGCAAAGGTAACTGCAATCTGCCCAGTTCCTCCTGCCATGCAGCAGATCCATGCTCTTGGCTGCTGTGCAGGATTTCTGTGCAAAGCTGAACAGCTGCTGTATTTCATTTCCCAAGTGGCCACCGTTTATCAATGAACAAAGTGAGCCCTTGCCCATGTGAGCAGCACTCACCAGCAATTCTGCACAGCACAGCAACCTGCAGTGCTGGGAGATCCAAGTCCAGAAAGCCATTCTCCTATCCATCTATCCATCCATCCATCCATCCATCCATCCATCCATCCATCCATCCATCTTCTCTCTCTGCAGAGAAGGCAGGGATGCTCCTCCTCTCAGCAGGTAATGTAGCAAGGATAAGTCACTTATGAAGTAATTTAGTGTAATTCTTAGTTATTAATACTGTGCTTTCTAATTTTTTTATGTTCTGTGTAATTGCTCCCCTGCTCTGACTCATGCTGTTCCAGGGAGTAAGAGCTGTGCACTGTATTAGCACTGCCTGCAAGATGCATGAGCTCCTTAGCTCCTGCCTGGCCTGGATGAGGGGATCCTCTCCCCTTCTTTCCACACCAGACCCCGACCTGCCCCTGCAGTGCAGCAGGGACAGCCTGATCTCTGTAACCTGCTCCAGCTCATGGCCCTGGGCTCCTGCAGCAGCACTGATTTCTCCGCAGTCACTCTACAGGGGAAGCAAAAAGCTTCCTGGTATCTGTTTTATCTGTGTTCATCTTAAGCATCTTAAGGTGTTATTGGAGCTCAGCAGAAGGGTAATTTTTTTTTTACATGACTGAAATGAGAATTATATGTGCAGAGCCATAAATTGTGTCTGATGCCCATCTGCTCTTGTTCACCCACAGTACCTTTCAAACAGTGTCCCAGTTCAGCACCATGGGGGCCTGACTTGCACCCAGAGATGCCCAGAGGCCCAAGCCTTCTCCCTCCCGGTTTACTGTCCACAAGTCCCATTGCTCCCAGAGGCTGGGCAGACAAAGGCTGTGTGTGAGCAGCCTGGTTTCTGACCCAGACTCCAGCTCCATGACAAGGCTCCCAGCCTCAGCCTCCCATTCCAAGGGTTCATTGAGTGGCCACTATCCAAGCCCTCCTTCAAGAACAGGGCATTTTGCTCAGTCACAGCTCTCATATCCTCACTACAGGTGATGTATCCCATACTGTGGGGGCCAGGGGTGTTAGTTACACAACAGCTCTCATCATCTGACATCTGCAGTGTTTCCACAGAGTCCAGCATGGCATGTCTGGCTCACTTCTAGGGCTGCCTCAGTTTCCCTTCTAGGTGGCTAAGCCAAGAGCTAGCACCCACATCCCCCTGTGGATGGGAGTGCAGCAATGATCCTGCCATGCACACACCTTCCCTTTGGCTCCTGGATTCCTGTCTGTGGGTCAGGGAACCACGACCCACACCAGCCACCACGTGCAGAGCCAGCAGGACTTGCAGGGGTGTGTGGGGAGGCATCTGACAGTGAGGCCAATGCCACCCTGCATTGCCACCCTCTGCCAGCCCCTCCTTGGCAGGGCCTGCAGGCAGGGGATGCTCTGCCTAAGGCTGGCAGTTGTGGCAGCTGGAGATGTTTTAGATTGCTGTCCAGAGGGTCTGCTGGGCAACCAGGTTCCATGAGTTATTTATAAGCTACGGGAGGGAAGCGGTGATAAATAATACATTGGCACTCTCATATTCTGTGTGCATGTGTCTACAGATAAATATTTCATTCTTGAGGAATACACATAGATGCCTGTTGATAAATAAAAATTGGAAAATGTTCTATCGAATGGCTTTAAATATGTCTCTCCCCTTGCATCTGAAGAACATGCTGTACCTGGTGTACAGCACAAAGATGCTAATTTCCCTCAGCAGAGGCTGCCTAAAATGTATCACTGCAGCACACTGGGCACGGTGCCTAGTGTAGCACACACACCCCAGAAACATACGGCCCTGGCTTTTCCTTCCACACCATTATTTTAACATCACTTTTATAACAACACTATTCAAGCAGATTTTCTAATTATACCTTGCACCCACTGGGCTCAGGACACAGCAGTCAGCCTTCTAAATATTAGCAGAGAGACCCAGAAGGCAGCACGTTTCCTCTTGTAAGTGTCACTGGAATTTGCAGTGTGCTCAGGCATGACTGGCTATGCCAAGCCTGTCACTGCTGTTTAATTAGGCAGGTGGCTTCTCCCATTGGAAAAACATGAGATACTGAGTGAGATGTGAGAAAACCCATGGGTCCCACCAGCCCTGCCAACAGCATGGAGCTGCCGTGTGCTGCTTCCTACACCTCTTGGGAACCCAGGGCGCTCCTGGGCTTGAAGGCAGCAGGAGGGAGATGCAGCCCTCTCCCCAGGGAGCACCTGCCCTCCGTGCTTGCTGCTTGGGAAGCCCCAGAGCCCATTACCCAGGGCCAGCACGGCCAGCACCCACGTGCAGCTTTGGTCTCTGCCAGCCCAGCACCAAGGGCAGGTGAAGGAGTTGTTTTTCCCCTAAATATGGTTTCTAGGGCAGGTCACTCCTGGCTGTCTCTGAATTCAGTGCTGGAAATAGATTTAGCAGGGTCATTGTTCACCTTGGCTTTCACAGAGAAGGCCCTGGGCTGCAGATGCCCCAGGAGAAGCCTCTTGGCACGGGCTGGGCAAGCAGCACATGCCGGCAAACAACTGAGTGCCGATCACACCGTGCCTGGCTGCTTCACCAGGAGACGCCCATGCAACATACTGACATATTTGGAATTTTTCCAGTGGCTGGATTTGGCTGCACTAACTTGTAATTTTTTATGAGTAACCCTGTTTTGTGCCCTGTTATCACAGCTGGGTACTGTGCCATGCTGGCTCTGGTGCCAGCAGCGTGCAGGAAGCTCCCAGCACCCACTAGACCGTGCTTTGTGCCACCACCCAGAGCAACAACGAGGGATTTACACTCTGCAGCAGCAGAGTTTGGCGGGGAGGCTTTGATCATGGGCCAGGGCTTGTCCCCATCAGCGGTCCCAAGCAGGGATGCAACACATCAAAGGGCAAGGAGGAATAGCTCCTGCTGAGCACAGCAAGGCTCCGTGCCACGAGAGACTGAGAGACTGCCCCAGGCCCCTGGGAAAGGCAAAGCGCAGGGAGCCGCTGCCCCAGGGAGGGGAGGCTCAGAGGAGCTGGGAGGCAGATCCAGACTCAGGGAGAAAAAAGAGGGAAGATGGCCCAAGGAAGGAAACAGCAAGGAGGCAGTGGTGGGAAAGCCAGTCAGGAGGCTGCTGGTGTGCCTCCAAGAGTATGTCTTGTGCTTTCTGGAGCCATGGCACACCAAGTCACCAGCGTTTGTCTTTAGCAGCCCTTCTCTTCCTCATCCTTTGCTAGGCAGGTATCTATCCAGTTGGCAATGAAACTGGAGCCATGTTTCCTTCTCAGCATTCCCTGAGAGGCATTTTGTCCCAAGCTCCCCCATGAAACAGCTCTGCCAGCCAGAGGAGTTAGAACACATGGAACTCCACAGGGAGTAGGGAAGCCCTGCAGGGTGCAGGACTATTCCAAGAGATGCTGCAACTCAGGTTTTAGAAACGGGACTGCCAAGGGGACACAACTAACAGTGTACTGGGGGATGCACAAAGCACCCCAAACCTGCCAAGAACCTGTGGATGTGGTGGTGCAGGATTGCACCTTGCAAAACATGACTCGGCAGGCAGTGGGGAGAAGTGCTTTGATGTCGTGTCAGCCAGCTGGAATTACAGCCCCATCCTCTCTTCCTTGTGGGAGATCTGCATCCCTGGGAGGAGGCTTTCAGACTGGAGGACACCACATTGGCACTATCAGGGGCTGCACTGCCTGTTCACTCTAGACATGGACTGCCATCCCTGCTCATGCTGGACCTTTTTCCCCTGGCACCTTCTCCCACTTGCCATGGGCCATCACTGCCAACTGTCAGGAGAGGTTCATTTTGCCTGTCCTCCTCTTTGGCACGTTTTTCTTTTCCCCCACCAGATACTTGCATGAAGCATGCAGACAGATCATTCTGTTAAGCCTAGGGAGTCTGAAGCCACAGTACACATAACTAATGGAGGAAGTGTGGGAATTTTATTTCTAGTCTGATCTAATCCCTACGCTGCAGGTCCCCACTTCTTCCAGCTCCATTAGGAAATTCCCATGCTGAGTAATATGGCAAGAAATAGACTCAGAAGGGAGATACATTGCACCCAAGCCTCATCTCATCCTACTTTAATATTGGTTTATCACACTGAATAAACTGGAGTAATTGTGCAGAAAATTGCTCCATCCACATCATGCCCATCACACATGAGGAGTTTCTGCTCTGAGTACCTGGCTGTCACCAGTGGCCAGACTCGTCTCTGACCACAGTTTCCTGGGAGCACCAGGCACTGTAGGGGTGCCATAGGGGCCTGGGGCTTTATCCCCTGGGACAGCAGGGCTGGGGGTCACAGTGGGACAGAGCAGGGCACAGGGGGCAGTCCCATTGCTGGGCTGCCCCAAGGTTGAGGTCAAGGTGGGAAGTCCACCTGCACGTCTGGACCAGAGGTGCCCATGGCTGGGCAGGCCCTGCTGGTGCTCTCCTCTTTACTGCTGGTTTGGGGAGTGATGCCTTCACAGTGGTGGGGCTGGGCAAAAGCACCATCTCCCCTGGAATATGTGCCTCCTCTGACGGATGTCTGCAGGCAGGGCAGGCTCTGACCAGTGCCCAAGCTTGGGGCTTTGTTTCTCACAGGACACTGAGCCCACATCTTGTTGCTGCTGGTCCTGGCAAGGGAGTGCTGGGATGGCAGGGACAGGCACAAGCAGGTCACAAGGACAAGTGACTGAAATGTCCTACATAACAGCATGTGGGAGAAAAGCCTCCACCTCAAGGACTCTTGTACTGCCTGTGACAACCAGAAAGGGAATAAAAATAGTGCCTATTGTTGTGCAGGCAGCAGGCTGCAGCAGGGTTGTGTAATGGTACCAGCCAGCACGGGCTTCCTCTCCCAGAGACAGCAGGGCTATGTGGGTCAGCTGGGCACAGCTCAAAATGGGCCCAGATGGCAGTGGTCCCTGGTGGACAGGAGGGATGACCCAGCTACTGTCCTAATGCCCAGCTGGACCACCCCCCCAAAGCTGTAGTCTGGGGCTGCTGCCAGCAGCTGGCACAATTCTGTGCTGTGTTCCCCCAGCCTGCCCTTCCCTGGAGGAGACCAGGTCCTGCAACTCTCCTCTAGCCCTAAGCAGCATTCCAGCTCTCCTCTGGGTGCTATCCACTTCCCCTGCCTCCTCCAGAGCCAAAAATACCAAAGCCAGCCAGGGGCAGCCTCACCACTGCCCAGCGGACAAGACACTCCCCACTGTGTCCTGTTCCACACAAGGGATACATTTCCCCCTAATCCTGCTCTGCAGAACTGTGAGAGTAAGAAGGGGAAGAGCTTCTCAGCAGCCAGCATGGCATCAGCAGGAGCCAGGCCTGCTGGACTTGCAGCTGTGCCAGGGCAGTCGTGCTCCTGTCCTCACCCTGTGCACTGTCAGATTTTGCAGCTGGTGAGCTGCTGTGCTTTGCTGATTGGCTCACAAATTGCTTTCCAATACCATGGTCCTGTCAAGTGTATTAGCAAAGCCAAGATTTTGCTTTTTTATGGATTAAACACAGGTCTGTTGACACCAGCAGGAGCTGGTCTGTGGCCAGAGGTGTGGCTGCAAGGTAAGTGGGTCAGAGAAGTGCCTTTCACAGACACCAGCCAGAGCTCAGAGCTGCCTGCCTGCTGGAGATTGTGCCCAGCACTCTGCTGGCACTCAGAAATCACTTGCAGACGTGGCTCAGCACAGGCAGGTGCCAGCCACTAAGGAATTAGTGGGTTTTGATGTACCACTATGTCTTAAGCTGATCAGAACCCCCTGTCTGTCAGTGGGCTTGGGTGGGAGTCAGACAGAGTCCAGGAAAGGGTGCAAAGCAGGTCGGTGTGACTCAGATTCACCAAGCACCAGGGCTCAGGAAGGAGGAACACAGACATCTGCAGGGCAAGGGAGGGTGGTCTCCCCAGTGCCTGCAACATGACACCCCATCTCTGCTCTCCTTAGTGGCAGCAGAAAGCAAAGGGCACAGGTGATAAAGGCAGACACCAGATATTCAGCCCAGCAGTAACCCCCACCTCATTGCCTCATGGCAACCCTGGGCACAACTTTTCTTATGAAGTGCCAGAGCAAGATGTTCTCATCTTGCTGTAAATCTTCACTGCACTCACCAGCACTTGAAGTTTGTCCCTACTAAATCCCTGTGTGGCTCTCTCCCTCCATCTGGGGAGCATGCAAATACCTTTAGGGTTGATAAGTCCTTTCTATGTCAACTTTCAGGTTTATTTATACAGCAAAATATCACTTCATTATAATGCAAATGGAGGAATCCCTGGGAAGCAATCGGGGAGGTTTGTTTGCACCGTTTCATGTCAGACAAGCTGGGATGAAAGGATCAGCCAGCAGGCAGGAGCCTACAAATGCCACCTACAAGTGCCAGTGTGCTTTTGCCATGTTAATGGAAAAAGGGCTGGGGTGAAATGGGGCTCTTCTCCATGCAGGCTCTGGTAGATAACCTTCCTTCCCATGGCTCCTGGCCACGGCCTGATCTGCCAGTGCCCTCAGAACAGATTCCCATCAGGTGCAACACTTCCCACAGCAGACACCAGTGTAGTGTCCAGCCCTGCACCCAGCAGCCACCCAGCCCATTGCCCAACACCTAATCCTGCTCAGAGCCCCACGCTCTGTCCTGCCTTCTCACCCTGCCCCTGTGTCTCTATGGCCACCAGAAAAGCAAAGCCATCTGAGCAGGTCACTGGTGCCCAGCATGGAAAGGGGCTGAGGGTTGTTGGTGCCCTGCCTGTGCATGCAGCAGGGCAGCAGAGTGGGCAGCAAGAAGGAGAAGGACAGCAGGTGCAGCAGTGACAGTGAAAGGCCTGGCATCGGAGGTCATGGTGCATGCCAAGCAGTCACCACAAACAGCAGATCACTACCTGTCCCCAAGGGAAGAGATGGGGACCATGGCCACCACTCCCCAGTGTGGGAGTGCCCAGCTCCCCCCTGGGCACCCCCAAGAGTGTGTGGGGCACGGGGACAACATCCCCTCCCCAAAGGCACTGCAGCCACAGGGACATCTTGCCAGGCCTGGGAATGGCAGCTGGCATTGATAAAACAGGTTGGCCAGTAAAGCAGGTTGCTGGTTCCAGCTGGGATAGCAGGATGCTGTCCTGGGCAGGGAGGCAGGGCTGTACCTGCAGCCCCAGGCCAGGCACCCATGGAACACTGAGGAAAGAGGACCTTTGCCCACCCTTTTTGTGAGCAGAGATCCATGAGAGGCTGCTGGAGGTTCACCAGCTGCAGACCTTGCGTGCTGGAGAGGGCTGGATATTTGCAGCTCAAGAGGAAAGCCTCTGGCAGGGCTTAATCCAGCTGAAGCAACTGTGCTTACATAGAGTCACTAGGTGCAAATGGCTTGTAATGAGGGAGTTTAGTTGGATGAATATTTCTAGATCAATTGCAGATTTGCTTGATAACACAGGCAGCCTAAATGGGTTTGCACTTTTATTTGGGGAGCAGAGGGCTCAGTGCCTGGTGACAGTGCTCCTGGCCCAGCTCTCAGGGGGGCCCTGTTCACATCCCCAGACAAAATGGGCTGATTTTCCCCAGGATCTGAATGTCACTGCTAGGGTATCCACATGGGAAAGGCTCCTACCTAGGCAGCAGCAAATATTTAACTGAAAAGGGTCTTGGGACACGTGTTTCCCTTCCCTAAAGGGGTGCACTCCCTGCAAATCCCTGGCACGAGCTTGACCTACTCCAAGTGCCTCCCCATAGGAAGATGCCGACATTGCAGAAATAATCAGCCTATTTTTAAAGGTTCCTAGTAAGTGCTCCTAGTAAGTCCTCCCCTGAGTTCCCTCCCCCCCAGCTTTTTCTCACCCTCTGCCTCTCCCTTGAGATAGCAATCAATGATACCGCAGGTTTAATTAATGTTTTTGACTTCCAGCATAGGGATGTGATTTCTCCTCTGTGCTTTTGCCAGGAGTGGTCTTATCCTGCCAAACAGGCAAGTAATCTGGGCAGGCAAGACTGGCTTCATACCTGCAGCTCTAACAGGGTTGTGCCTTTGGGATTTGTGGTAGTGCTGGCAAGGCAGCAGAGCCCCAGTGCTTGCACCAGGCCTCTAGCTGTTGCTAGAAAAGCTGTGAGCTGAGGCACAATAATGCCAGGACCTGCACAGGGAGGGGAGAAGGAGGTGCTCCCTGGCATAAGGGCAGCCAGGCTGTGTTTCTGCCCAAGAGGATGCCCTGGTGCAGGGAGGAGAGCAGCCAGGATGCTGGCATGGTCAAGGGTCCCAGTGCATTTAACTTGATAATAACTCTTGCTTTAAAGCAAGAGCAGAATCAGCACTGGTCTTGCAAACCTCAAGCCCTGGCAGTGACTCCTCCCCACAGCAAGGAGGGAGAAGCCATTCCCACAAGACCCAGCCCATCACTGCTGCAGGCCCTCAGCCCCCACTGCCAGTCTGTGCCATGGTGCAGCACTGGCGTCAGCATGGAGACACCCAGAGAGTGCTGAGAACAGCTGGCACACTGCTGCTGTCCAGGGCTGTTTTGGGGCCCTTCTAGTTTTGTCTGACATACTCAGACTATATAAAATTAGATTTAGCCTTAGTGCTAAAAAAGACATGCTAATACCTTTCAGCTGAGGGCTAAAGATGGGGCCACATCTATTAATAACCCTGTCATTTTCACCCTCTGGAGTGGGATTTCAAGCCAGCCTGCTCCAGCACAGTTGAAGACTCTGTTGCTCAAGAGCCACCTTTAGCTGTGACTCTGTTTCATGCAGGGTGGTAAGAACACTCCATGCAGGTGCTTACTTCTCATTACAGGGATGATGCTTCTTCTGGGGTGTTTAGTTAGTGCTGATCAGCAGAGTTATACCATTAGAGCTAAGGCAATCCCTGCTGGTCAGCGTGGTCTGGAGGGTGGTCAGGCAGCCCTGGGAGCAAGGCAGCAGTGAAGGCAGGAGGAGTGGGGAGCTCAGGGCATGGGCTGCACTCAGCAGGCACAGGCTGGTCCAGCAGTAACAGAGGCTTCGGGTCCCCAGTCTGAAATCTGTGCCAGTCACAGCAGGGAAAGGGAAGAAGGCCTGGACAATTCACAGTGACATGGGTCTCCTCATGCAATGCTTGTTGCAGATGGGGAAGGGAAAGCTCAGACCTGCTCCCCTCCCAGTGGCACCCGCCCCGTCTCAGGTGCTGCAGGGACGCATGGGATAAGAGGAGGTGATGATCCTGTTTTTCCCGGTCCTGCCTGCATTCTCGTGTTACTGCACTTCTGAGAGCCCCAGAAAAAAAACCTCCTATGGTCCATATGAGGGTTAAGTCTCTTAATTAGCTATTAAACTAAAGTTTTGAATTAAAAGCTTCCCAGAAAGGTGCTGACTGCATGCAAAGCAAGAGTTACCCAGTTCACATTTGGCTGAGCAGGAATACCTATAGGCAAAACATACCCCTTGCAGTAAAACAAAAAAGCCACGGGTGGATAACATACCCTGAGAATAGAGCTTTGCCTCTTCTGAGACATAAATCACCCATGAGTGGCTGTGAAGTTCTCTGCTGTGCCTGTTACCTGCTGTATGAAGCTCCCTGCAAACGCTCCCAGCTCTGCAGGCAGCTTGAGTGCTGCCTATGGGATGAGCAGGCTCCACCCTGATTTGCTTATTTTACTGTCAACATCCCCAGGGTCCCCGGGCTGCCACAGCCTCATGAAGCAGGGCATCAGCTATCCACCAGCTGCCTCCATGCTGAGCCAAGGACGATTTTGCCTGTTCTGCCTCAAAGCATGTCCCATGAACATGACAAACACTTGTGCCTTCACAACGACTACACCTCTTCCCCACAGACTCTCCACTGCTGCAATGCCCACAAACCCCCCTGTAGATTGCCCTCAGCTGCTTCCTGCCCCCCAAACCTGCTGGGTGGGGGGCTGCTGGTGCCCTGAGCAGTCTGTGCATGGTGAATGAGTGCTGGGCACCTGCTGCAGCCCTGCCAGGTACAGAGAGCCCCACAGTGCCTGCTCCTGCTGCTTCTGGGGCCCCACAATGAGGCATGCCAGCAGACATGCCTGGAAGGGGAGGAGATGACCAGGCAGGCACCCATGGTTGCACAGCCCCTCGTTTCCTTAGGAAACCAGCACAACAGCAGCCCTGCTTCTGCCTGAACAGGTGAAAGCAGGGATGGGGCTTGCTGGAGACAAAGAGCAGTGCCAGAGGCAGTCACTTGGTCCCACAAGGAGAGGACAGTCCTGCTGTGGCAGCAAAGCCATGCCTGCAGGGTTGCAGTGGCCAGGGTCGGCCCCTGTGGATGGATCTGGGGAATGGCTGTTCTGCACTGCAACCCCTACCTGCAAGGAAGGGGCTGACTGCTCTTCCCAAAAGCAGCCAGAGCCATGAATGTTGTGTTGTGCCAACAGCTCTGCTGATCATTCACCCATCCCTGGTGCTGCTGGTGGCTGCACTGGAAGCACTGAGCACAGTGTGTGCTGTCCACCCGCCAGCTTCACACTTCTGATGAGCAAGGAGCAGGGGGGATGGAAGGGTTCTCCATGCCACGTGTGCCTGGGCTGCTGGGAACCATCAGCCTGACTGGGAGACTGCAGGTGGGGCTGCAGGGTGGCCGGGAGAATTTGTTAATTGCTTGCTGTCAAACGCTATCGTGTCTGTGAAACTTGAGACAGACCCGCTCGTTTTCAGGCACTCCTGCCTGGGCGATCGATGCACACCGAGCTCGCTGCTGCTGGAGCACAGAGCACAGCCCTGGCTCTGCCTGTTTGCTGTTGCCTACTGAACTATTTCCCTGGCGGCAGAGATGCTGCATTGGCAGGGGCACGGCCAGAGCTGTTGCCAGAAGACAGAGTCAGGGATGCTGGGGGCTGTGCAGTCTCCAGGCTGGGTCCCTGGATGCAACCCCAATGCAAACCTTCAGGAGCATCCTTGGCCCTTGTTTCTGGTGGCCCCCACTCTTCCTGGTGAGCTTCATGTAGCCCAAAGGCAAGCTGATGGGCAGCACCATCCCCCCTTGCTCCCCAGCCATCACAGAGTAGCTCTTGCTCCAGCCTCCCCATCCAGTCTGGCAGGGGGGCAGCAGAGCCGTGCCACCCAGCACAAATCCCATTAAACGCTCCACAGTGCTGAGCTGCAGCTCCAAGCTCTGAGCCTCCCAAAGGACATAAGGCTGCTTAGGACACCCTAAGCTCTTCATGCAGATGAGTACTTGAGGCCATCAAAGAGGTCTTAAAAGCTTAAGGCAGGTAAATGTTTAACTTCTCTAAGCCCTCAGTGTCACAGCCGGGCCAGAGGGAAGTCCCCAGCTGAAAGCCACCTCTGCACAGTCACCCTCTGCCACAGCACAGAAGTACCCAAGGGCCACCAAGCCCTCGCTTCCTCAGCTGCATTGCTTCCCCAAGTCTGTCCTTCTGTCCCTGCCATCCTCCCCCAACCCCATCCTCACAACAAAGGCCCAGGCTGCCATGTCTCTCCCACCATATTTATTTTCTGTCTAGACAGTGGTAGTTTTGATATGCAGCCCTCCAAATCTCAGCTGTGCATTCTGCTACCTCTCATCAGGAGAGTAATGAAATGAATGCTCTTTCGTGGGCAGTAACACACTTAATTTAAGCTCTACCCCCTAAAAGCCTGAATGAAATTGCATGGAGTACAGCTGGTGCCCCAGGAATGTTTTCATAAATAAATCTGGAGGTTTCAGTGGGATCTTTAATACACACTAAATAGGAATCTGTCACAAACTTGTCCTCTTGCAAAGACACAGCAGAGTATCTTTTATCCACAACAGCAGATCAATGCACACATATTTTCCTCAAGTGGTTTCTTAGTGTCACTAATGACTTGTTCCTTCTGGTTGCAAAGAACTCTATTTGCACTAACGGGATACCACAAATTACTTCACTTGCTTCCAAGATGCTGAAGCTGCCCTTAAGCTTAATACTGCAAGTTATTGCAGGTGTCTGTGCCTCTTTCCTCCAAGGTACCATGAGAAAAGCTTTGCTGCTTGTCTCCCTCCCAGGTCTTGTGTTCCTACATGTTTATTGTCAGTGTGGGAACAAACTCAAGTTTTCAGTTTGAGCTGTGCATTTACCCTGGAGAGGACCCTGGATGTGGAATGCTCACCAGCTGAGCTTCCATCCTGCACCTGCAGCCATTTCCCTCCCCAGGCTCTGTTAAATCCGGAAGTGCCACCAATGTAGCATTTCCAAACACATTCCCACAGAGCAGGAACATCGTGCCCCTACTCAGAGCTGCCTGCCTTGGGGCAGGACTTACTTTCAAACTACCTCTTCATTTTTAGGAATATTTATTGTGCCTTGTTAATCACTGGACTTGATGGTCCTAGAGGTCTTTTCCAATCTAAATTATTTTATTCCTACAACATCAACCTGCAGTTTGCTGAAGGGATACACAACACCTGCAGCACACAGGCATTGCAAAATCAAAGCAAATCAATGTTTTATTTTAACACAAGAAACATGACATCCAGCCAAGAGGTTCGACACCTGCACTCATCCTTTTCAGCATCCTCCCCAGCCCAAGCCACTTTCCCACCCTGCATAGTCACATCCCATCTAGTGCACAACACTGCTGCTCCTCATGTGGCCAGTCTGGTCCCAGTCTAAAATGACCGCATAAAGGACATCTTGTGACCTTCCCAGCTTTTGCAAGGAGATGACACAAGGACCAGTTGTGACCAGTGCTGCCAATAAGCACCATTCCCTCTGAAGTTCAGCCAGGAAAGCTCCTGGCAGTCGCGGCCCCAGCACTGTGCTGTGAGAGGGAGGGATGGATTCATGGATGGATGGATGGATGGATGGCCAGCATGTGATGGATCACCACCTCTAGCCTTGTGACAGGCATGGGAATCTACAGTTGGGTCTTTCATAGGTTTTATCTCAATGAAGAGCCACAAAGAAAGTGGAAAATGCAACCAAGTGCTTTGATGTGGATCAGCACAGAGAGTTCCCAGTGTTCAGGCAGTCACCTCAGACTCCCCAGGTCACCAGAGGACATTTTCTTCTCACAGCTATGGGCAGGGACCTCTGAGAAAACCCTGCTCCATCCTCAGGAACCTGGCATGTGTGAAAATATATTTGGAGGGAGGGGAGAATTTCCATATGAAAGAAGGAATTGACTTGAGAAGAAATAGGGAGACTGCAGCATGACACTAACATGAAAAGCACATTCATGAATATGGACTGGGTAGGAGAGCCCAGAAACCCCCATTTCCACATTTGCAAATGCAGATTTATTTTGCATGCAGGACAAATGCTAAAGGGGCTCCAGGTCCCTCCAGCAGAAACCTGTAGCAGCATGCTTGGGATGCTCCTGTGCTGCTGCACCAAGCTCAGACCCTGTGGACAGGGACACACGTGCAGATCTCATCCTAAAAAGCATTGCTTGTCACAAATCCCACTGTTGGGATAGGAATGAGGGATCTTCAACACACTTGCAACGTCACCTTTTCTGGTGTTGCACATGCTTGCAACACCACCTATTCCTCCTCTTCCCCTGTGTAAAACTCTGCTCCCTAACTCACAGTCACAGTCTGGGAGACCCTCAGCACAGCAAATATTGGGATATATAGTTCACTAAGGCTGAGGTTCCCTTTCTGTTAAAGGATTCTCACATGTATTTCACAGTTTCTTTTAAAAAAATCCAAGTCCAGTCCAGAAAATTGAATCTTTTACCATGGTGCTAGTTTTAATACAATTTCTAAACCTAAAAAAGCAATTTATTCAGATGCTATAATCATGTCATTACATCATGAGACAGGAAAATAGTGAGAGAACTTATTTAAAAAAAAAAAAAAAAAAGTCAGGCTTACTCAGTTCTTAATGTAGCCCAAGTGATCACTCAGGCATCCTTGGAATGAGAATTTTGAATTAAGGGTGATGATAGCCTTAAATAATAACCTCCATACTGTCTACAAGGCTTTTATTCTATTAACTCCAGCATCTCAAGCATGATGATAAATTCACTCACTAATGGTCAAATAGCACTTTTTCTTATAGCTTGTATTTTATTTCTTTTTTGCAGATACCATCTCCACAATCCAGCCTGTGCCGCTGCCGACAGCACTTGCAAGAAGCCTTTCTATTCAACTGCCTTTTAATGACTGAGCAGCTTTGCTGCTGGGGAAGTTTTGGTCCCCATGATAAAAATAAATGGGACATGCCTTTATTTCTCACTGTTCTGTGCTTTGCCAGTTCTTTTTTGCACAGAAATATCACCCGAGTCCCCAGGACATGAAGGAGCACATTCACAGCCCCAGCTCTCTGGCCTCTGCTGCCTGGTTCAGCTTCACTTCTCTAGGTTCAGATATCTTCATATTTTTTAGAAATATCATGATTCCCTGAACTATCATTTATATCCTACACCTGGTCTGTCACTAAGTTTGTGTCAGGATTGCTGCAAGAGAGACAAGGACCCTGCCCCTGCTGTGGGAATGCAGTGATTCAAACAAAGCCTTGCCTAAATACCATGTCTTGTCTATGCACAAGGCAGGCAGCAGCAAATAACTTTTTTGATTTATACTTGGGACACAGGTACAATAAGAAATTCAGTAAATAACATTAAATGCCAGCTGGGAAGGGCTGAGGCTCTCAGGGAATTTTCCTCTTCACAAAAGCTGATTATTTAACAATCTGGCATTTAAAGTGTCCTAAATTTCTTAAACTGGACTCATAACTGGAAAATGCAATGGTGGCTATCACCTCTGTAGTGACAAAGGGGAAAATCCGAGTTCTGATTCCCCTGGCCCCTTACCCTGCCTGGTATTTTTCCATGGCCTGGTTACCCTTTGGACACATCCCAAGTTCCTTCCTGTGGTGGTCTCTGAAATTCATTTAAATCAGGAAATTACTCTGCCTGTTTTTCTCCACAGACTACATGTGTCCAGGCTGACAAATCACAGCAGGATGGATGTCAGCCATGATTTAACCCTTCACATCCACGGCCAGGCCCTTCTGAAGGCCTCCTTCCCTCTCAGTTCAATGTGCCAACACCACAGCCTCTGGAAAGGCTCATTTTATTTACCTTTGATGGGATACTCCAGTTCACCATCCTCAGGACTGCTCACAGCCCTTGGGATTCAGGTGTTTCCTGTAGGTGCCTGCTTGGCCGCACAGAGCTGGCACTGGATGCCCTCAGCACTGCGGGTGCTGCAGGCTCGCTCAGGACCCAGGGCAGGAGACCAACAGCCCTGGAGCCACAGGACATGAGGGAAGGAGCCACAGCAGAGGCTGTTGCTCAAAGAGTCCAGAGGTTTTACAGGTGTTGCTGCAGGGTGGGACATGGCAGGGGCTGTTCTGCAGCCAAGCTTGGGGCAGCTGAGTAGGTCCCATCTCCCCGAGAGACAAGTGAGCCACAAGTGCCTTCAGTGATCCACATCAGCTCCTGCCAGCTCCATCAGCCTTTCTGGGACACCATGGGGATGATGCCCCAGAAAGGTCCTCCTGGTCCATCCATGGGGAGGACCAGGGACTTTTCCAGGTCTGGAGCACTCCTGGCACAAATGCCTCTGCAATGACCAGGCAGAGGTGCCACCTGAGCTCTTGCTGTGAGCACTGGCAGGTGTGGAGGCCAGACCTGCTTAACAAGGTCACTTCTGCTTTTTTAAAGGACTTTCCCAATCCCCATGTGGGAAGAGATTGTGCCCACAGTGGGGCATGGCAGCTGTGGCAGATACCAGGCATAGATTTGGGGCTGTAGCCTTTAAATTCATATTGGGAATGATCTGGAGAGACCCCAGATCCTCGTGGAATGATGACTCATTTGGCAAGGTCATGTACGTGGGAAACCTCCTAACCTGGAAGCATTATTCCAAGCAGGGCCCATTCCAACCACCAGCAAAGTGCCCAGGCTGGTGCATCCTGCCTGGCATGACTTTCTGCAGAGGACCAGGGTCATGAGGAGAGAACTTAAAGAGATGGGCTACACCAAGGATAAGACAGCTAAGGTTCCCATATTCTCCAGCTCAAACAGCCAAGCAGAGCCTGCTGCTAAAAGTCAAGAAGTTGGAAAAGATGATTATATAGAGGCTTAGGAACAAAGCTGACTTGATTTCCTTTGAAACAGAGAGCAGTTCCTCAGACAGAAGCTGGCATGAGCCTGCACAGCTTCCAGTGGGAAGGGAGATAAATGCCTGCCTGGACACAGTCCAACACACTGTGAAAGGAGACACATTAAGGAGGCAAACAAACCTGCTGCTCTCAGTTCCAAGGTGCTGAGATGGGCTTGTAAAACTCCAGCCTGGGCAGGGGCCACCCCAGAGCATGCTGCCCTCTGCCATTACACCAGGAGGCAGTGCCAGGCAGTGTGGCAGGGTCACAGCCACCTATACACTCATCCCTGTGTGAGCAGAGCAGGGGCCAGCAGGAGACAAACCCTTCCATCAAAGGCAGCTGGACCAGGAGATGTGGGGACCTGGTTTACACCCCCTGGAAAAAACTCCAGAATTTTTTCAGAATGAAGATCAGAGCTTCTGGTTGTTTCAAAGACTACATTGCACTCACCCTATAAATCTAACAGGAAGATGCAGCAAACTCATCACAGTGAGATTAAATGGATTTCTCACTGGTGTTTTGCCAATGCCATGGAGCTTTGCTTCATCTCACTCATTTCCAGGGGCTTTAACTAAAAGCTTTTTCCCTGTACTGTTTGTGATGTGGGTAAACAAAGCACCAACTCCTGGCCAGAGTGACAGGGAAAGCAACACTGAGCATCTGTGCTGCACAGCACCTTCTGCCAAATGGGGAATAGATTGGGGGAAGTACTCCAAAGCCATGTGAGGGTGGGGTCCAGTCCTGCTCACCCAGGAGGATTAAAAAAGACCTGCTGGTCTCCACTGAACTGCTCCAGCTTGCAGCTGTGGCAGGTAGTCCAGCCACAAACCATGTAAGTGAAGGGAATTATTCTTTTAATTAGAAACAAGCCCCATCTCTTGAGTAGCCTGCAACACCTAAAGGGCTGTTTATAAAGAAAATGTTTTATTTCCAGGGTGATGGCTCACTTATGATGGCTGTAAAACCCATTAATGAGAGGATGAGGGTTCTAGAGCTGTTATAAAATCCACTGGCTCATTTTTTGCTTTAGTGTTGCCTACAATTCAATTTTCACACAGGATCATTTGTTTGGCAGACGTTAATGCAGCAAAGGTGAGTTAACTGCATCCAGCATTCACTTACTCCCAAGACACAGTCACATGCTCCCAAAAACCTGTCTGCATGACTCCTCTGCCAGGAAGGGGCCAGCACACAGCCTGTCCCCACCACAAGCACGTGGTCCCAGTGCTGCTTGCTGGTCCCTTAGCTGTTCCCCTGGGTCACACCAGGCAGCTGTCCCTCTGCAGCCCACCTCACCCAGGGTGCTCATAGGTGCCTGCCTGGGGCAGTTCTGCAGAATCCCAGCATCACTTCTGGGCTTTGCTCTTCATATTCACAGTGCTCAGAGTACCCTACTAAACCCCGCTATGAGGACAGGTCCCTTATTTGCAGCTCCTTTCTTGTATGGGGCAACCTGGACTGTTTTGTGACAGCAAATGGGAGTGGGAGGAATGGGGCAGCTACCCATCCTAATGCTATTCCCTCTTCCATAGGGACAATAAAAAAATACATTCATTCCCACAGGAACACCACTCAGCTTTACACATTGAATAGAGAATCTATTAAACCAGACAGCTTCTCCTGAAGCTGGTATAGTTTAATTAAACTCCACAGACAGCTTCACACACCCAGCTTTAACAGGGAGGAAGAAAAACCCCACTCCAAAAGCTCCAGCAAAGTCACACCAGGGCCCCCAGTGGGTAGGAGACATTTGGGGCAGAGACTGCTGGCAATGCCAGTGCTGGGCACCTTTTGTCACCAATGGCCCTGCAATGCTGAGCTGTGAGTGCAGCCTGTGCTGGCTGCTGCCTGCGCTGAATTGCAGTGCACTGTCTCCATTTATTTGATTTGTATCGCCTGAAGGAAAATGCTTTTGCTGTCTTCTTGCACTCTAAGCATTTGGCTTCAAAATAAAAGCTCCGGGGACCTGTCATCACATGCTTCCCTTCCCATAAAGAAAAGGCAAGTTCCATTCTTTTTGAGCTGAACTGCAGAAAACTGCTCAAGCTCACCACTGCTGCTCCACCTTGCCCGGGGATGACCTTGCAAAGGTTATTTTTGAAGGCTGCTGCCTCCTCCTGCTGCAGTCTGACATTGGAACTGTCACATCCTCCCTTCCTGCTTTACCTGGAGGACTTCAACAGCCTTTAGAGGAGTCAGAAAAGTAGCAGCATGGCTCAGGTTCTTCCTCCCTGAACAAATGCACTCAGAATTTGATCCTACGTATCCACATGCATGAGTGCCCCCCGCTCTTCCACTGGCATCACATGGATGCCCATGTGCATGGCACAGCCCTGGGCCTCTGTGGGGTGGGAACAGGTCACATCTGCTGAAGGCCTGGCTCATTCATTCCCCTCCGCATCCGGTGAGCTCTGGCAGGATTTCCTCCTCTCCAGACATGAGGAGTCCATGGGGGAGGCATGTGATGGTGTGTGTGCCTGTGTGCTGGGCTCAGTGCTGCTCCTCCTGCCCCACACACATGTGCATGACCCAGACATGTGTCTGACATGACCCAGGGACAGTGGCACAGATGTGAATGGCCTGGGTGAGCCCAAAATGAAACCCCAGATCAGAGTTGCTGGGAAAGAATTTCTCTGCTCTTGGGAACAAGGAGAGGAAATTCAGTTCCCTAATTTCTCCCAGTGCAGATACTGGTTTCTTTCTCTCCTTGGACACCTTTGCACAGTGCACTTTCTGTGGTCCATTACACAGGCACACAGACCGTGGGGGATGTCACTGCTGGCAGGGACACCAGGCAGCTGCAGTGTGCTTGGGGCTCCACTTTCTTCCAGACACCTTCACACAGCTACCTGGCACCTCTACAGCTACCCAGCTCTTACCCACAGGGGCACAGCCTCCCTGCCAGCCTACCACCAGCCAGGGAGCTCATTCCTTACTCTAAGAAGAAGAAAAATAAATATTTCAATTATTTAATATGCTATTGACTCCAGTCCCTCAGATGAAGACATTCAGCACAGCACACCCAAAACCCCAAAGCACCGTTTTGCTCTAAAATATTTCGCTTGCTCCAACAACACTGTTACTGCAGCAGCAGATCTCACTCCTCCTGTCTCTCACTTTATCTCTGCCTCTCCTCCCTCCCCCTCCTGTTTTTCCCATCTGTGTTTGGAGCAGAGGAAGCGGAGATGAAACACAGGCTGCTGACTCTTCCTGCGGGCTCTGGATTGCCCAAACCAATCGACTTTGTTCAGTCTCTGCCTTTCCTTGCCCACTTCTGAAAAGCTCTGCAAAGATCACAATGTATTTACTCTTCTCCCAGTGCAGTGAGGAAGATGAAGCATGAGTGTACCAGTACAGAAACCACAAAGAAAGGCTCTGCAAATGCAGTGCTCAGAGGATTCAGAAAGTTCTGACCTGACCCAGCACAGGGTCCTGGTTAAACAATTTGCTAAGAGCTGCCAAGAGGCTGTGCAAGTATCAAGCAGTGTGCTGCTGGCTGCACAAACTACCTGCTTATTCTCTTTGTTAGGGCTTGCACACACACACAATGCCTCTGAAGGAATAAAAAATGGGTCTTGAAAGCTCCTACCGATTCTGCAGTGAGCTGTGGCATTAAGGATGTGGAGGGAGGTGACCCTACCAGCTCACGGTTCATTCAGCAGCAGCTCATGGGTGTTGCTCACCAGAGAGTGGAGCCGTCTCTGGCAGCTCCCTGCCCTACTTCTCTTTCAGAAATACATAATTGTGACATTGTGTTACATAATTTATCATGTTACATCGAGATTGGGGCCGTCCCTGTGCAGCTTATTCTTCTGGGTATTTGAGCTGCCAGGGAGGAGAGACAAGAAGTGCAACCCCACAAACAGCCACTACTTCAGAAAAAGCTTTTAGAGTTTGGAACAGTCTGAGACACCCTATCCTTGAGTACACAGTCAAAAGGAGTTGCACAAGCAGAGTTTGGTCTGACCTGTGAGATGGCATCTGCCCACTCCATGTATGTGCACAGCTCCCTGGCACACTGCTCTAATTACAGGGTGTTGGAAAGGACCCCAGTACATCAGCAGAGCTCTCCCCAGACAGCCTGCTCCTTTTCCAGTGCTTCCTTATGTGCTGACCAAAGGCCCAAGAAAAGGGCAGCTGTGAGTGGGTGAAATCCTCCCCACCACTGCCAACCTCACTGGCAGCACCTGCAAGGTGGCCTGTAGAGCCAAGCAAGCCAGTGTTTGCTAGACAAGAACCCTCCCAGAGCAGGGTTACACACTCACAGCCACAGGCAGGCTAAACTGGCCAGAAAACATCTGTGCAGAGCAGCAGGAACTGTGGTCTGAGGGCTCATTTCCCAGAAGGTGCTAATGCAACCAGAGGCTCCAGGTGCCAGCACCCCCATGGTGGCTCCACACCTCCCACAGGACAAGCTTCTCGTGTTTCCTCCTCCTCCCCTCACCAGGAAGATGAGGTTCAGCCTGTCCCAGGACAGGCACTGCCTGGAGCCCTGTCTTTGCACTCCCAGTGCAGCCTGAGCTGCAGCTCCTGGTCCTTGGCATCTGGGATTTCACTGGTGTCCAACAATCCACCCTGGCAGCTGCCCCTCTCGTCCCACCAGTGGCAGGATGGGCAGCTCCAGCCTTCATCCTTCCCCATGCCAGGGTGGCAGGTGTCACCTGCTGGGGTGATGAGTTTTGCAGGCACAGCAGCAATTCCTGCACCAACCCATCCAGCTGTTTAACCTTGAAATGAGTCTATGAGCTCCAGGAATTACGACACTGCCCATCCCTGGAGCCCCCAGCCTTAACTGAAGGAAAGCATGGCCAGCAACAGGACCATCAGGAAGGGGATACTGACCATGCCTGGCCAGAGCAGAGGTTCTGTGGACAGTCACTGCTCATGATACTTCTCCCAATGCCACAGTGGTGGCCCTGTTTATGTCCACCACTGGTGAGCCCCAGAACAGCCTTATAACCACTGCCTACCCCAAACCTTGTCACAAGACAGGGATGCTCAACAAGGCACCACCAAGAACTGATGGCAGACAGCAAGCAGTCTTTGCTGTTCCCAGAGGGAACTTCCTTGTCCCATTAACGTTTTTAGGTGATTACCACTGGGTTTTGCTGAGTTGCAGCCTGTTCAGTGCAGGAGCCAATGCAGTGTGGTACCCTGGAGCTGTGGGAAGGATGTTTGCAAACCCAGCAACAGGCTGGGGAAGAGTCGCAGAGCAAAAAATATCCCAATCCCACCAATCCTCCCAACAGCCAAAGAGCCATGGCACTCAGGTACATAGTTAAGCACCTTATTGTTGAGAGAGAGGTTTGGAAAACAGAGCTGTTGTCCTTCTTTTCTGGAGAAGAATGCAGCTTGTCCTGCCTGACAGGCTGGGTTGATGCCTTGCAGTCCAGTTTCCTCAAGGGTTTTTAATGCCACCTGACATGAGTTAAAAACACTGCATACAAACAGATGCTCTGACCAAGTCTGAAGGGTGAGAGGGAATTAGAGATGCCATTTGGCTATTACAAGTAGCTCCAAGGGGATCAGCTCTTGGTGTTGCATAATTTAATACTTTAACCAATTAACTAAATGACTAGAAAAGTCTTTCCTGGTAAGACAAGCAGATGACACAAGCTGATGGTGCCATAAACAAGGAGCACATGCTGCTAGTGCCAGTGATCTGAGTCAGCCAGGGAACAGCCCCAAATACACCTTGAAACTGTGAGCACAAGGGCAGGGCGGGACCTGAGGGCGCAAGGGCTGTGAGGGATGAGAGACTTGGCACAGGGAAGCACTGGCTGAGGACGTGACCTAGGGACCACAGCTGATGGAAGCAGCCAGGCTGCCCTGCAATGATGGGGCCATTGACAAATCACTGTTCTGTGCTGGACACAGCACCTAGAGAAAAATAAAACAAAGGTTAGGAAAGATCTCTGGTCCAGCCTTCTGCTCCCATCAAGACTGTTGCAAACACTGGATCAAGACATTTGAGTTTTGGAGATCTCCATGAACAGAGACATTGTCCAGCATCCTCTGCCCCAGTGACTCCTCCAGTGACCTGACCCAAGGCCACACCAAGCTCCTGGCACAAAAAAAATGGGGCAGAGCTGCCTGACCAATAAAACGAGGCTTCAAAGTAAAGGGTATGAAGGACAAGATGTTCCAGGTGTAGTTGGTGTACACAGACGTGTCTGAGGAAAAAATGAATACTCCATCTCTGCTCGAAGAGACCAAATAGCACCTCATGACTAAAATATAACACCTAATAAAAGTCACTTAACAGCATTAGCAGTTTTTCCACAGTGAGATAGATCAGACACTGACAATCTTGCTGCAAACTGGAGAAACCAACTGTTGCTGCAGGTCTCAAGCATAAGGAAAAGTCATCCATTCACCATGAGCAGAGGGGTATTTGTACCTGCCTGCATCCACCTAAATAGCCTAAATAGCTGCAACCACATAAACAGCCTCCTCAGAAGCATCTGGGTGCATGAAGGCAGTGGATGGCCAATAACAAAAGCTAGCGAGGGCAAAATTCAGGTGTGTTGTGCTGTGGGATTGGGCTGGGTGCCAGGAGAGTTGTCAACCTCATGCAGCTGCCTTCCAGGGTGGCAGCTGATGTGCAGCTGTGAGGAGCCCCTGTACCAGCTGAACCAGCCTTCCATCACACCTCTGTTAAGCCTTTTTGTGCTGCTCATACCTACAGTCACCTGTCATTGTATCTTCCCAGGGTGTGGGTGCAGGGCAGGGGTTGGGGAGCAGTGCCCTGTGCTCTGGGATGTTGTCCTTCCTGTGGCCATCTTCCAATTTCCTTCCCCCTTCTTGTGACTGAGTCAGTCCCAGTACAACCCCAGAGTGATGACAGCAAACCAGGCATGTGAGCTCTCACATGGGGCCTGCATCCCTGTGGGGCTGGGATGGGTGGTGACCCCTTTTGGGGTGTGGGGCAGCAAGCTGGGAAACAAGTGATGGACACACAGCTCGGGGGCTACCACACCACTTGGCCCCCACTCTGTGGGTGTGCAGCCCTTGGGCTGCACCAGGCTCTGCTCAGGAAGTGGAAAGAGGCATTAGGGATGTAGAGTAACCATGCATTTGTTGGGGTGAGGGTGGCCAGGCAGGACAGGTGCAAGGGGCTGGAGCAGGGTCACAGCCCAGGGGTGCTTCCATTTAGTCCAGCTGGAGACCTCATCATTCCCAGACACCTAAAATAGCTGCCACCAGCTCTTGGTGATCCACAAGCAGAACTATGTCCCAGCCACACAGTGACCTCCTTCAAAGAGTGTACAATTAAAAAACAAGTTTGTAATTTGATAATTTGTAGAGAAGAAATTAATTGCTAGCTGTATGTCCTGCCTGCTGTGATGACTGGGACACATGCTGGTTTGGGAGCCCTTGGGAAGGGTAATTACTGGGGAGGGATCCTCAGGATTCCAGCACAGTAATGGGAGATGCTGCTCACCTGCCTACCTCAGTTTTGGCCACACACACATGTGCATCCAGCATTCCAGCATTAGAGATATTCAGGATATAGCACCTGTTTCCTGCAGCAGGGGCAGAACCTTTCCCAGATGCCAAATGTGGGAAAGTCCCCTTCTCTGCCACAGCCCCTTGCAGGCAATCACCAACCTGCCTCAGCTGTGCTACTTTTGGGGAAAAGGGCACTGTACACACCTTCAAAAGCAGGTTTCTTTGTATTTTCTTACTGCTCTTGGAACCAAGCATGTTTTCTGTGTAAAATCCCAACAGCAGAGCCAATGTGCTGCCAGGGAAGGGTGCATGGAGGGACCACATCCCTGCCCAGCACAGCAGTGAGGAGCCACTCGCCTCCATGGGGCTGCTCCTTTGGAGCATTGCCTCGAAGGCTGCCCACATTTCCACTCCAGCCCCCTCCCTGTGCTTTGGGTGTTGGCTCCTGTGCTGTAAATCATGTGGGGGTAGCACAAAAGGCTTATCTGCCCCTCCTAGGATGAAAGGCAGCCACTGCACCCACCCTGCAGGAATGTGCCCAGCCACCCACCTCCACCTCTGCTCTGCCTTGGTGCAATGGCTGGAGAGCCCAAGGGAGCAGCACCTGCTGGTCCATGCCCACAGAAAGCAGGAGAGCATCACAACCCACTGGAGCAGTCAGTGGGTTGGAAAGCTGGAAATCATTGTCCCAGACCAGGCTGTGCAAAGAGACACCCCAGGGCAGAGGCCAAGAACTGTCCCAGAACATGTCAGCCTAACCCCCAAAACTGTCCAGAGCAAAAGATACTGCACATCTCAGGGTAAAGACAGTTGCAGAAATAAAAAGACCAGAATAAAAGGTATAAGTCTGTGACAAACTGCATAAACGTCACAAGAGTGTTGAAGGAAGCAGTGAGCAGGAGAAATCTCTGCCCAGACCAGAAAGGCAGAGGGTGACAAATCGTGTAGGCAGCGACCCAGAAAAGGAGAGGTATTTGATAAATATTTCTGTTCAGCATTTGGGAGGCAAAAGCCAAACAATACAGCATGTTATAAAATAAAACATAATCACAATAAAACACTTTCCATCCTACGAGGGCTTCAGGAAGATGTTAAACAATAGCTACCGGGGCTGGACTTTTCAGTCGGCAGGTCTGACACATCGGCGAGCGTAAAAAGGAGCCGGGGAAGGAGCACCTGATCAGCTCCTGTGGGTCCCTGGGACTTCCCCCGGGGTCCCGGTGCTGGCACGCTGCCCAGACCTCCATGGAGTAAACAGGATGTCCCAGGCCGCTCCAGCTGACATCAGTCCTGTGCCGAGGGCTGGCTTTATCACCAGATTTGGGTGATAAAGGTTTGAAACGGGGAATTGTCATTAGTGTCAATTAGCGCCGTGTGATGAAAAAGAGATCTTGGCATGTCTCAGTTCTGGAGATTGTCACTCTCAGTCGCACTGGTGACGGTGCTGATGTAAGCGGCTTGCATAAGGCTTCTGGCAACTCCAGCTGCTTGGAGGGAACGCCTGGAGTTACTGCCTTGGAAATCCAGGCACTGCGGAGCTCCCGAGCCTTGCTGTGAGCACGGCCCTGCTGCCCAGCCAGCTGTTTGCAGGGCCTCCAGTGGGGATTAATCCTCAGCCCCCCATTGTTTAACACCTCCTTGGTTTCCCAGTGAAGGCAGGAGCTGCCCAGGCTCTGGTGAAGCCATCCTGGCACAGGTACCAGGAGCAGGCTGACAGCACAGCACCTGGCACTATGGCAAGGGGGCTGCACCCTGCGTGGCTGGGGACAATCCCCTCTCAAAAGAAGATGCCTCTGGTAGGGAAGGGATTGAACAGAGCTGTCCAGGAGGGATCTGCAGCCTCCCTGAGAGACAGGCCCATTGTGGGGTCAGGATCTCAGGAGGCAGGGAAACTGGAAAAAGCCCAAAGAAGAAGGCAAGGGCCAACGAAGGGCTGGAAATACAGACTTTTAATGGAGAGAAATTCCTGGGACACCATCAATGCAGGCCAGAAAAAGAGGTTAAAGGGCTAACTTGATCCCAGCTTATTAAAGCTCTTTTTGATGTGATTAAATGTTTGGCAGTGCCTCTGTTTGGCAGACAAGGATGAGAGAAGGCTGTGGTTAGAAATAAGGCATGGATTCAGTGTGTGAGCACCCTCTGAAATGCCCCGTCAAAGCCTGTGGTGATTTCCCCATCCCTGGCAATGCTGTGACCAAAGTGTGGGTAAGCTCAGTGTGACACAGCCCTGCAGCTTCACCATGGACAAAATCTGTGCTGACAGAGCAGCCCCCTGCCATGGGCCTTGTCCTTGTGCCAGCCCTGCTCGGTGGGATGCACCGGGGCTGCAGGCAGAGGGAAAAGCTCTTGATGGGCTTTCATAACTACTGACATAACAGCAGTCTCAGGGAGGAGTCTGGATTTACAGCTGGCCTCTCCCTGCCTGGCTAAGCCCTGTCCTTCATCATTTACCTGGAGCAACAAATCATGCTCCCCATGAGCTTGTCACTTACTGGATTTTGATGGACGCCTCTCCTAGGCAATTCCAGGTGAAGACAAATGGTTGCTCCATTTTAGAAGACAGTTTGCTGCTGACAAGAAGCAGTGAAGGAAGCTTGGCTGATTAATAGACTGTCTTTTTTAACATGCATGCTAGAAATAGAGGAGTGGATAAAAAGGTGATGATAAGCAGTGTGATTACAGACCCATGAGGGAAATGACCATATACTTCAAATTGGAGGCAGCAGAGCACAGCCTGAGTGACAATTAAAGATGGATTCTGCAATCTGTCCTTGTGTGGAGGCCACTGGCTTCCCTGTAATTTGGAGTGTAATTGGAGTAATTACTCAGAGCTCACCCTAAGGAGCATGGTGGAACATCATTTTGGGTTGTTTCTCTTGCTGGTGATGTGACAGCTCCTTGTAAATCACTCTGAAGTACCTGGGTGTGATGCTGAAGGAACTGGCCATGGGCTGTGCTGGCCCCTCTGTCCAGCCTGTGAGAATAGAGCAAGTCCTTCAGCAGCAGGGGTAATGCTCAGAAATTAATTGTTGGGCAATTATTTAATTCACGCTCCTCTTTCCCCCCTCAGTTCTCCCAATAAGCATTGCTTGGCAGGCTGGGCTGCCTGTAATCCCTGCTCCACATTCAGAGCTGCATCGAATCCCTTCCAGCAGGCAGCTGCCTTTCCTGTTTTGTTCCCCCTGTCCCAGACTCAGCACATCCCTCCTAAACAGCCCTCTGCCAGTGGCTGCCTCTTCCCTGTGACTCGGGGACGTGCCCTGGTGGTTCAGTGCTGCTGCAAACCATCCATCAGTGGTGCAGCAATGGCCACTCACTTCACTGAAGGTGTCACAAGCCTGCCATGGTATTCTTACTATGGCAGTCCCAGATACTGATCCATGGGCTGCTGCTGGCCGTGTCCAGTCTCCAGACAAGCTCTGTGGCTGCAGCGAGTCTGCAGCATCCCTGCATCCCTGTCCTGCCAGAGACTGGGCACTGCCAGCTGGGAAACCTCCCCAGCATCCCCCCCAGTAAGCCAGTGGGGCTGAGGCACCTCCCAGCTCTGAGCCACAGGCAGACAGGCAAAGAAGGAGGGTGAAGCTACACACCAGCCCAGGGAACACAGGACATCTCTCTGCCCCCTTGGGAATCCCAGCTGAGCAGTGAGTTTTGCAGAGGACACTGGGCAGCGTGTGGCTAGAAGATACCCACACCATGAAGCCAGTGGGACAGCAAGGCAGGGGCAGACCTGTCCTGTGTCAACATATCCATCTCCAGCAGAGCCAAGAGCAGCACTGACAGGCATGAAGGTGTGGGCAATCCTGGGAGAGCAGGAGGGTGCTGTGAGTATTTTGAAACTCAAGGGGCAGAAGACTCTGTGCTCCATGAGCAACAGGGCACAGACTGGCCCACAGCCCAGTTTCTGTGGCTCCTCTTCCCAATGGAGGAGTTCAGCAGCACTGGAAATCCGACTGTGGCATTATGCAAGACTGGTCATGGCTGTTTATTGCTTCCCAGATGCCATGTAGTAATCCTGCTCCCTGCTCCCCAGAGTGTAACCTGTGAGAAGCACGTGTGCTGCAGATCAGGAGGGCCTCCTTCCCTAGGGCCACTGCTCTCAGGGAACTTGGGACATCACACTCCAGCAGGCAGGCAGCCTATCCTGCAAGGTGCCCACTTGGCTGGAGCTCATGGTGCTTCCCAGCACCGGATCAAGAACACAGTAATTTTTCCTGGCTGGGGCTGTGATCTGCCAGGAGGTGTTGATTAGCTTGGCAGGTTGCTAATTGCCAGGAAGGGCCCAGTACAGAGGTCATGGTGACTGTTCTTTGGGAATAGGAAGGTCAGGAGTCAGGACACCTTGGTTAAGTATGTGGACGCTTGGGGAGAAGGGGTCTCACCAGTCCCAGGGCTGAAAAAACCCTGCTGCTGAAGCATGGCTCCCTTTTAAACTCCACTGGTTTTGAAAAAACACAGCCAAATGTCCATCTGTGTCTCACCTTGAATCAACACCTCACATACTGGAGGAAAACAAAGTCCATGATATCGAAAGAAGCTCCTCCAAGGAGCACTACGACAGCTGGGCCACAGCTGCATGTTGAGCTTCTCCTTGCCCTGCGCTTAGTAACCACCAGCAAATCCCTCCTCAGTTTAAATGTCTTTCTTTTTAATTTTTTTTCCCCCAAATCACCTGCAGCTCTGTTCTGAGGCTCCTGCCTCAGCTTATCCCAGTGAAACATGGGGCAAACATCCATGCTGCTGGTTTGCAGCACAGCCCCCTGTGCCTGTGTGCCAGGAAAAGCACCTTCTCACCCTCCTGCGGGACACTGCCCAGGATTCAGAGGCTGGAGAGGGTGGCATGAACAACCTCACATACCACACACACGTACCAACTCACACTCACATGCACTTGCCCTCCCTCAGATACTCGTTCCCCTCAGCCAAATGTTTCATCACCCAGACAAAAGGGACACTCAACGTTTTTGGCCAGGTATTGAATGAAACCGGTCTGGGTGAGGGTGTTTAAAGGCTTTTGTTTATGATGTCTGCTAAAGATAACCCTCCAAGAAAGATGAAAGATGCCCTTTGGAAGCAAGAGGAAGGCAGGAAGGAATGCCAGTCTCAAATTATTGTGAAAGCTGACACTACCTTTGAGCATTCAATATGCAAAAAGCCTGTGTCCCACCACACCTTGAAAGAAGCTTCCTGGATTACGAGAATGACCAGTGACTGGAGGTAATTCCTGCCTCTTCCTGGCAAGTGCATAAGCTGACAGCAGACAATGTCTTCCACACTATGGCTTTTCTCTTGGAGGCAGAGGTTAAAAGTTGTGAATGTAAATCCATGCAGAAAGCCCAGCTGATGTTCTCCTAATGTGGAATAAACAGTGGAGAAGAGGAGCCCTGGCTACAGCAAGGTCTGGGAGCCAGGAATGGCCAATGTTTAGGGCTTTCACCTGGCCAGGCAGAATAAAAGCATCACTTCTTGATTTATTTTGTATTTTGATTTATAATCACAGACTCTAGATGTGAAACCTTCCATGCAACACGCATGGGAAGTGTTTCTTCAGGGCTGAAATTGTTTACTGGACTTACTACAATCAGCAGCAGGTTTTGAGTTTCCTCTCAGGCTTTAAAGACAACATTGTTGGCAGGTATTTCACCTGGCATCAGTCTGAAAGAAGAAAAATATCTGAGACCTCCAAGATTAACTGTCCCTTCTGTGAGAAATGTTTATCACTGTCCATACTGCTCTTCTCAATCTTTATTTCTATCAAATGCCTGTGACCAAAGATCTTTGCCCTATCTGAAAGCATTTCTTCCCCACCAAACACATTATGCAACACTCTCCCACACATAAAAATTTCATGTTGCTAGAAAATTACTGTTTCCAGATCATCCAGGGAAGGAGTTTTGCTATCTCACTGTACTCTGTGGAACATGATGTGCTGTTCCCAGAGGGTAAAGCCTCCCAGAGGGGAGGACGTGGGGGGCCTTAATAAGGGGTGATGCTTCCCTTCATCCTTGTCCACAGAACCCTGAGAAGCTCAGCTCCAGAAGAGGGGGTCTCAGTCCTGGGGACCTCCCCAGGATGTTCTCATCCTGGTTTGAAGCATTCCCCAGCAAGAACCACGCCCCAGGCCAGCAGGGCATCATGGACCCTCCCAGGAGATGTTCCTGGGAACCAGGAGCCTACCAGCTCCCTTTCCTAACAACAGTGCTCAGAGAGATTCCACAGCCTTGGCACTGGCACCAGGGCTGGGAATGAACTAGGAGTCCTGAGATCAAATTTTCTCCTAAGCCAGTAAAACACCTCTGGTTGTTTGCAAGGGGTATGGGACAGCTGTGACTCACATCTGTGTCCTGCAGTGGGACATCATAGCAGAGGGACAGGAAGCAACCCCACAGCCTTTCCCACTCTATTCCAGCCACAGGCAAAAAAATGGAAATGGGGGAAGCCCTTTTCTGTAATTTGCTTTGTTTGACCAAGGACAAAACTGGTGCAAGCAGAGGAACTGCAGAAGAACCATCCCAAACAGCACCAGGGACCTTGCATTCAGTGTGGGAGTTGGGCTGGGAAGCCCAAGCCCTTGCACACAAGCCCAGCACAAACCCAGCTGGCATGTTCCTGCTACATTGAACAGGGAAATGTAATGGCAAAGATCCATGTTCATCCATAACTATGGAAAAAACATGTATCTGTCTCCAGCAAATCCCACCCCCCCACATTGTTGCAGGGGTTTATCCAGGGGCTGGAAGGTAACAGGAAGCCTGGTTTTATGGCACTGTTGGGTATGAGATCCCTGAAGGTTGTAGGAGACACCAGAGATGAGCAGCAGACAGAAGCTACATGCATTGGATACAATACCCTTGGATCTTCATTCATCCAGAAAATAAACTACTAAAGATTGGCTTGAAAGGGCCATTTTCCTTGCCATTGATACTTCCAGCTGTAGAAATAACAATGTATTTCCAATACTTGTTTGTTACAGCAGTTTGCAAGGAGAAAAAGATCATTGCCTGATTATTTCCAAGGCAGCAATAAAATGGAATTAACAATATTTGATAATATAAAAAGTAAACTACAAGTAAATAGTTTGAACTTCAGCAATATTTGCAGCAGATAATGATAA
The DNA here is from genome assembly GCA_013389925.1 of Aegithalos caudatus. Lineage (NCBI taxonomy): Eukaryota > Metazoa > Chordata > Aves > Passeriformes > Aegithalidae > Aegithalos > Aegithalos caudatus. Next base: position 347,198 of record WEIU01012651.1, on the reverse strand, counting down.
TGTTCAACTGGTGAGATGCTATCCTAATGACACACTCACGGAAAATGAGGAATATTTGCTTCCAGTTAATTGCTGAGCCTCTATACCGTGTAACACCACAAAGCACATTCTGAATAAAACATCATTCGATCTTGAAGGTTATGCAACAAAACTTTTGAAATGCTTTTCTCATCATCCCAAGAATTTGGGGATTATAGGGCAGAATTCATTTTTCAGCTCTGAGAACATGGAAAAGCAGAGGCGTGCCCTGACAAGCCAGTTTTCTGTGTGCTTTGCCATCTGTGATGACCTGGGCACGATTCCTAGGTGAGACATTTCCTCGTGTTGAAGGGCAGGGATGGTGGGACTGGGCAGAGAAGATGCCAAGGCTGGAATCCCCCTGGTGCTGCAGCCCAGCCCCTGAGCTGGGCACACTCCAGAGCCGGGCAGGAGGAAGCAAAGCAGCCTTTGGCATCACCCTTAGCCCAGACACCCACTCACCCCCCGGAGCTCAGCACAGCTCCAAAGCCAACGAGACAGGGGCAGCTCCTGTGCCCCTGCCCCAGGGAGGTTCAGGTGGCTGTGGGGAGCAGCTCCTCCCTTCAGTGCCCACTGCACCCACCCCACTGCTGCTGAGCTCTGTGTGTGCCACCTTGGCAATGGATCACTGCTGTGCACCACGAGCTCCTCATCATCCACACATTTATCTTTTTCAGCACAATCCATCATTTCAGCATAAATGCTCTCTCACCTGGCATTGCAGTTCTCTTTGTACCATGCAAAGCAGGTGTCCCAGAGCAAAGGCTCCCCTCTCCTGGGGCCAGCACCTGCATCCTCCCCTGCCAAGCTGAGACTCTTGGCTATACATGACTCAGCTTTCCCCACAATGCACCATACATATTTTTACAAGGATGGTTAAAAATATCACAGTTTGATCTTCCTTATGCAAAAGACTGTGACATCTAAGGGAGAAATTAGAAAAAAGCAGGCAAACTTGGCTCATAACTAGAACTGGACAGCAGCAGAGCACAGCACTCTGCCAAGGGACCTCCTTCACAGCATCATGTCACTTCCAGGGAGTTTCTGCAAGCAAAATTAATGGGCTCAGCTGTTTTCCACGCATCTGGAATTTGGAGAAATTAGCATGCACTTTACTGTGTTTTACAGTCTGAGCCCAGATGGTGTGTAGAAGGAACCCTGAGAGGTCAGTGCATGTCCATGTGATGGGCAGAGTGCTGCTGGGCAGCCCTGGTGGCAGTGCTGGGGCCCCAGGACATCCCTAACATCCCGGTGCCCTCCACAGCTGACAGCTGCAGGGGGTGTCTGCAGTGTGGGCCCCATGGGACAAATGCCACCCCTGGGCCTGTGTGGCTCAGCCACCAGCATCCCCTCCTTCAGCCCAGCCCTGCTGCTGGCCACAGCACTGATTTAGCTTTGGTCAGGTCCACCCTGCTCTGGCAGCACCAGAAGGTTGCTATTTTGCAAGCAACTACAAAGGGCTGGAGCAGTCGGACAGTATCAATTGTGGTTTTCTGACAATGGATCCACAAAAAGCAAAGTTATTTTGAGAAGGGTAAATGTAGCCCAGACCATTATATTTAATTCATGTCCGCCCACAGCCCTCCTGCTCTGCTGAGCACAGTGGCACTTCAAACTCCATGTCCTGTCCTAGATGTGACTTTGGGGACAGGGTGACTTTGCTTTCTAATGTTCCTGCTCCTCCAGGAAGAATTCTGGCTGCAGGAGGTCTCTCCCAACATGCTCTGCCACCCTCCCATGCCGCTCTGGGCACCCATGTGCACCTTACCTGGTGCTGCTACAGGCATGTCCCCAACATCCTGCACCACATCCTTCCCAGCCTGCATAGGATGCTCTGGACTCCTGCTGAGCTGCCCATACCACCAGAGCAGGGGGCATCACTCCCCTGTGAGGGATGTGAGAGTGAAACTGGGAAAAAGATCCACATCATGTCTGGAGAATGAACTCCAGGTCAGCCTCCCATACCCTCTTGTCTGGGACTTTTGTGGCTAAAAGGATAGCCAGAAAATCTTGAAATACTTCTAGGCCCCATGTTGGACAGTTGTTTCTCACCCTCTGCTTCTTTTTAGCTTCTAGAATCAGGGCAGTGTGGTCCCTTTGCAGGGAGTCTTGGCTGAGCACAGGCTGCAGAAACTCATGGGCAGGAGCAGCTGCAGAACTGCAAACACCAGTAACTTCATACTGGAGACCAAAGAGTCATTTTTCAGGATCTGTACATGATGCTGCCAGCCCAAATCCAGATGACACATTTCTTCATTAAGAACCTGGTACTGTGTTTTTATGACGAATGTATGACTGCCTTGGCACTCACTACTCAGCATTATTTAAAATCTTCCCTTATTATGATTGTTTGATAATGCAGCCGATTACACACAGCTCTTCAGGGAAGGAGAGGATGAAACACTGTGATTTTATATCCTCTTTGTTAAAACTTCACCAGAACAATGACTGGTGAAAGAAATTTAGTGGCTTCTGCTGAAAAATTTTTGAGGCTTAAAAGTAAATGACTCATGATAGGATATTTCATTACACTTGCATTAATAATGCTGACTTCTTGAATTTCCTATTTTTGCAACATTGGCTCTTTTAAAAATGTGAAACACTGGGGTGTCAGCACAGGGAGGTTTTCTGGCCTCCGGTTTCTTTTCCACCATATGGAATTTTCTTCTAGATTTGTTCCTGCATCTTTTCCAGGTAAAATCTTTTTGACCTGAAAAATTTACTATCTGGTGATTTTTTTACCAGCTTTCCCATCCCTTTGCCTAACTTGGGAATCAAGCTGCTAGCTTGGGGTTGCCAGCCTTCTTCTTTGACACTGGCACAGAATTGGCATCTTGCTTGCCTTCTGCATAGGTGTTACAGTCAATTCCCATTATTTAATTGGAATACACTCCAGTCCTGCTGGACTTCAGGCACTGCCATTTCTCTTCGGCAGAGTGCAGTGGTTTACAATGCCAGGACATATTTATGTCTGTTCCAATTACTGAACAAAAATTGCTGCTGGACACCTTTGCTTTTCTACAGCACTAAGAGTTCCCCAAACCGCTGAGCACGGATCCTGCAGAATTGCATGGTTTCCTTTGTTCCCAGGAGAGGGTGTGAAAGTTGCTGATTCTGCTCAGCTGCACTATCCTTGCCCACAAGGCTGCTTTAATCCCTGGGGATGATTCCCCAGAGCTCATGCACAGCATCTGTCCCAGCTCCAGGGGCTGATGGAGCACAGACCAAGGGTGGTTCAAGGCCAGAGCTGTGGCTCTGTAAGTGCAGCCTGCAGGATAGTCAGGCAGAGCACAGCCTGGCCTCTTGGCCTGCTCTGCACCAGTGGTTCTCCTGCCCTGTGCCCACGGAACAGCTACTGGAGTGTGTGCTCCTGGTGAGCCCACATGCCACAGCCTGGCATGAGCAGCAAGGAGGGAGATCCCAACCTGGTCTCCCTCCCACAGGTAGGTGCTTGGCTTCAGCAAGGAGAGGAATTGGGAGAAATGCTGCCTCCCACATCACCCTCCTGCTCCCCACAGCTCTTCTCTGTACCTTTGGATTATGCCCTTCTACTTCTCCATTATCCAGCATCTACAAGTGATGAATTTTGTTCCCATTTTATTACCTACTGCTCCATACCAGCCAAATTTTCTGCAGTTCTTCACACTGGCTTTACATTTCCCTCTCCTGAACAGCTCAGCATCAGTGACAAGTTCTGCCATGTCACCATTATACACTATTTTCCAGATAATGGTTTTTACTGCAGGACCATAGGGCCTGTCAGGTTAACTGAGCATCCTTTACCTGGCCAGCTCTCCATGTCCCCATTCCACAGCTGAGGGGCCCAATCTCACATGCCCATTCATTTTTTTCCCTACTGCTGCTGGTGTTTTTAAGCATTTAGTATAAAACACCCCTCTCCCTTGAGCTCAGCAGATTATGCTGGAAGGAGATGTCTTTGCTGTGTTCCCAAGGTAGCCAGAGAAGTCCTCCAGCATAGAAAAGAAATGAGTTTGAAAAGAAAAAGCATGCAGGGAAAAAAATACATCTTTTTTTTTTTTCTGACACATTGCCTAGAGCCCCATGTGCCACAGGGCATCCACAAGTGATTTATTCCCTAAACTTACAGTGTCCTTAGGACCTGAAAGTGTCTGTTTATCCTGACCAGCTCTAAGGAGGGGATGTGTTGTGACAAAGGCCACAAACATTTCAACAGCTGCAAAATGCACTAAGAGCGAGAGGTCTGTAGGTGATAAATGGCGATGGTTCGTGCAGTGCCTTCTGAGAACAGGGCTCTGCTGGCAGCCTGTGGCTTGCACAGCTTTAGGATTGTCCCCAGCAGGGTCAAAAATTGCTTCTAAATGATGGCTGATGAGGAGCAGGAGGAGAAGCTGGCACTGGAGCTGTGCTGGTGAAGACTGACACTGGGATAAGCACCCTGCCAGGGCTGCACGGTGCCAAATCCATCAGGAATGAGCCAGGACAAAGAGCTCAAAGGTACCCATCTGTTCTGAGGGGAGTTGGAACCACAGGGCATGGTTTTCAACCTGCCACAACAGCAACATCTGCCCCAGGAGAAACACATCTGGCTCTCGGGAACACCCCATAAACTGCTGAGTGTCCCCTCATTGGTGGGCAATGCCAAAACCTCCTGCAGGTCCAGACCTGTGGCTCATTCTGGCAGCTCCAGACTCTGCTTTGTTACAGCTTTTTCTTCAGGTAGGCAGACAGTCTAAATTAACACTTGAGACTTTCAGTACAATACAGCTAATGCCCATGAAATACCTCAGGAAGGTAATTTGCTCCAAGTGCTTCCCTTGTTAGCAGCTGATTAGTGAATAAATAATTTCCAGAGGAGAACTGGACAAAGCAAATCCCGCTGGCAATGAAAAGGCTACAGGACTGGGCAGCAATTCTTTGCAATTAGTAATTAAATCCAGAGAGGCTTGTGATGGTCAGAGACAGAGCTACTGAAAACCTGGCTGAAATATCTACAGGTGCTGGGGAATGTGTCCCTCCGTGGCTCTGCAAAGCTTTTGAGGAAACGCTCACAAAACATTGCAGCAACATAATAAAATCTGTATTAAAAGGAAAAGCAGGCAGTTGCCAACCCATGTCCCAGGCTTACTGCTCTGTTTTTTTTTGGTTCTTTTTTTTTTTTTCCTCCTTTTTCTGTGTCCCCCAGGACAGACTTCACACTGCCCATGGCTCTGTTGAAGGCAGAGGAGTGGTTCTGGTGCCTGCCTGCTCTGCTGCTGCCAGGCATTTCTCAGCAAAGGCGAAATAATAGGTTGGCTTTTTTATTCTTTTTTGGTTTGTAAAGTCGGGAACTCCATCTTAGCATTGAAGCCTGTTGTTAGGCTTTGTGTTATTCTTGGCACGCTGACCGAAGTGCGCTCAGTATGAATAGCAGAGCTGAAAAGTAAATATTGTATCCTCTGGGATCATTGCAGAGGGAGGGCAGTGATATTGCTTAATGGAGCACCCCAGCGCCTGTTTGGGTTAGGCTCACAGTAATTGCTCCCTAGGTGAGTTTATACCAACAATTGATTATTTCAAATGGGAAAGAAGTACAAATGAGTAAGAGAATAAACACTGATGGTGTTATGAAATGCAGGAGAGGAGAGCAAAAATCTCATGCAGCTCCAGCACAGGGCTGGAAGCAAAGGTGGGCAGAAAATAATGAGTACTGTTTTCTCTATGTGCAATTTCTCATGAATTGCTGAATGGCATAAGAATTCATTTTAAGAACTGAATTTCCCCCTAAAGCTTAAGCTACACAGCTATTTTCCACAGCCTGATCTTCTACAAAGGAGACCCCTTTGCCTTCCCAACTCCTTCTCCACCCTGGAAAAACATGGGGCTCTTGACATGAGCAGCACTTTACTGTGAGCCAGCAGGTGAGAAGGAGCAGGAATCTGCAACAGAGGAGCTCTGGGCGGAGTAACCTTAGGAAAAAGCCCAAGACGTCCTTGAAGAGACCCTGGAGACCCCACTGCAGCTCTCCCAGGGGTGCAATGTGCCCCATCCCTTGCCACCAGCCTGTGCTGCTGGGACTGGTCTGCTCCCCATTGCTGTGTGTAACAGCAGCATGGCCCTGCTTTCCATGCACCAAGGGCAGCCTTTACCCTGCTGCATCTCCAGAGGGGCTCCAACCAACCCATAACCAGGCTCTGGAGTCTGCAGATGCCCTTTGCTAGGCAGGGGACCAGTGCTGGCCCAAGGACACGGTGCCAGCCCTCTGGAGACCAGGAGCTGCCTGTCAGTCCCAGTGCTGCTGCTGCAGGGTCACCACAGCAAATCCCCAGCGCCCAGGGGCAAACTGATGCTGTTTAATGATTTCTGGGCATCTTTCACCATGATTGTGCTGGCAGCTGCTAAGTGCTGGTTGTCCTGGCCTTGGGCCAGCCTCACAGGACCAGGAGGGGATGCTCAGGTCTGAACTTGTGTGCCTGGAGCAACACCTGTCTGAGGATGGGCTGCAGGAGGGCAAAGAAGGGTTGGGAAGGAGAGTCCCCATTCTTCCAGGAATTGAAGGAAATGCACGCCGACTGGGCACTGAGTGCAGGAACTGCCTGTGGGGGTGAGGGCCCTGGGCAGGCGGTGCCCTCAGGGACGCTGCCACCGCGGCCGAGCACAGCAAACTCCGCTTCTGCCCCGCAGCTCACCCTGGGGCAGCACCCTTGGAACAGGCTGAGCCGCCGGCCCCACGAGCCAGCCCCAGGCTGCCACGGCGCTCTCTGCAGCTGAGCTCATTAGTGCCTGCAATCAGCAGGGCATGAAGGGGAGATAATTACACAGGCAGCAGGCTCGGGCTACGTGCGGGGTCTATAAATAGCACGGTTCGGCCCCGG
>WEIU01012651.1:306030-339742 GCA_013389925.1 Aegithalos caudatus | reverse complement strand
GGCCCGCGGTGCTCAGTCACGGCCCGGCACCGCGCGGCGCGGGATGGGGCCGGCACTGCTGAGCGGGGCCTGTGCCGCCGGGCTCTCTGTGGGGAAAACCGGTGAAGCTCAGTTAAATGTTTCATTTAACTATGCCTTTCCTAGCTGAAAAAAACAATGCAGAGAGTTTCCCAGTGGATTGTGATTTTGAAAAAAAAAATTTTTTTTTTAAATACCTAAGGAAAAGGTTTCAGCCTGGGGCCATAGCAGCCACATGTAGGTGTTCCCCCACAGAGACTCTGGGATTCCAGAGAAGGAGAAGTGCTCCCAGCCCTATGGAGAGCATCCTCTGGCTGCAGGCAGAGGGTCACAATGCCTGGCCCAGCTCCAGGGGTGGCTGTGGGGCAGGGAGGGCACCTGGCCCCACACAGCCCTGTCTCCCAAGGTGTCACCCTGCAGCATCATAGTGGCCAGCGACAGCCGCCCCAGAGCTGCTCAGTCCCCAGTAAAAGCCACGTCTTCTCATCACCCACCCCTCCCCAGTGCTGCTGACTCAAGCAACCACACAAGCATGGCCATTTCCAAACTGATGGCAAGGTCCTGCCCTGGCACGTGAAGCCCCATGTGTCACTGGTGCCACCAGTGTGCCCTGACCAGTAAGCACCAGTAACCTTCCTCATCCTCCAGGGTGCATCATCACGTGGTGCAGTCCAGCTTGTTTATTTGCAACACTCACATGGGACAGATGTGGGATAAGCTATGTGGGCACCACACTCAACTGCCCAGCAGATACACATCAGCTACTTTTTAATCATGATAAGAGCAGGAAACCTCCTATTGCACAGGACTTCAGTTATGCCACAGAAAAACAGATTTTTTGCAGTTTTTGCAGCTTTATTCTCATATGAAAGGTTAAAGGCAAAGGTAGAAAAATGAACCTACTGCTACATACTCACTAAACATTTCTAGGACAACACGGGGCAGTAAAGCTTTTATTGCTAAGAAGAACCAACGGAAGGCTTTAAAGATGATCTAACATTCAATTTTTGTTTGTAAGTAACCCAGTTTAAAGCAGCTTTTCAGTCTTTAAAGCCCTCTCACCTTTCTGGAATGCTTCAAAAGGAAGATGACCTGAGGACAGTGTCTGCTCTCCAGAGGGACCAGACCAATTCTCTGCATGAGTTGCAGAAATGGGCCACCAAGGAATGACAAATGAAACCCAACTGCCCGCTGGGAATCCTGCCAACCGTCAGACAAGGCAAAGCTGCATACACCCAGGGAGCTGCACCCTGCCTACTGCAAAAGCAGCAGTCTCTGGTGGCCCCTTGGCTGTCCCCATGCCCCAGCAGCTGAGGCACAGATGGGCACCACGGACTTTGCGAAGCAGAGCCAGGAGTCGAGCCCTGGATACAGCAGCTGTGGATGTCCTGTTCCAACAACTGAACTGCTCTTCCTCTTGGAGGGTGAGGCTACAGGCAGTGGGATACTGAATGCTCTTGGGATCCCTGGATTCCCCTGGATTATGTTGGATCAGAGCTGGCCACCCTTCCTGAGGGTCTGTTAGTGCAGCCACTATGGCTTTGCAGATCTTGCTGCAGTCAGAGCTGCCCCTGGGGGCAGTGGGTGCCTTAGTCTTCAGGGATTGGAGTGTTGCAGTTCCCATGGTAAATTCTGACCTCCCCCTCACACTGGAAGTACTGGTCAAACACGTCGCTGTATCCATGGTCCCTCCACCACGTGCAAAGCTGCCGGTTCCATGTGCAGTCAAGCACATGGAAAAGCTCTGGATGCTCCATCCCCACCATAGTGAAGAAATCCTGGTCCCCAAGGTGGCCCTTGAAGTGGTACTTCTCCGTCAGCTTCTGCACCATGGTGGGCTCCAGCAGCTGGTTGTAGAGCTTGGATTGCCTCATGGCTTCCAGGTTCAGGAGCAGGACACCACTATTGAAGCCTGGCAGCCCATCAGGAGGTGGCTCCCCCACTTTGGTTTGGGGGTTCTCACGGCGATACTGCCAGAAAGTGTGCCTGGAAAGAGAGGAAGAACAGGCACAGGGATGTCAGGAAGTGCAGCCTGAAGAGCAGCCACCTCAAGTCTGGGCAGGTCTGGATCAAAGCACAGGATCTACCACCCACCCAAGGGATCTCACCATGCTTGTCTTCTGTCTGGAGGCACCCAGCCTCTCAGAACAGCCAGTGTTTCACAGGCTGCTTTTCTCTCCATCCTCCTGCACAGGATATTACCCAGACTTCAAACCACATCTACCATCTCCTAAAGCCCCTTTGTTTCTACCAGCATCATTCTGGTGAGCCAAGTGGACACAGGATCGTGTGACTGCTCACATGGCTGTGCAGAGAGACAAAACCACATCCCCAGTGCCTTGGGTGAACCACCAGAAGTGTCCTAATTTCAATTATCTAAGTAAGCAGCCCAGAAATTTCTTTGACTCCCTTCTCAGTCCTGCATCAGAGAATACACCTCACCATACATACACTGGCTGCTCCCACCTGCAGGAATTGAATTAATCCCATGCTATTCCCCAGGTAGCTGGATCTGGCTCCCAAATTGTTCCCATTGAGTCTGAAAGTCTTCTTTCCACAAACAGACTCCTCTGCTGCAAAGCCAAGCCCCTGAGAGCAGGCTGAGCCTGCTGTTTCAGAGGAGGGCAGGAGGGCCCCATGACCCCCACCACTGTCTCACAGCCCATGGCTGCCAGCACTGCCCGCTCCTTCCAGCCCTCACACTTAGGTAAAGTTACAGAAGGGTTTTTTACACCTTTCTGTGAAGATGTCAAGGAGAAAGACTGTTAGGAAGAGTAAGCCAAGCCTGCCACTGGTTCCTCTTCAAACCTGTAAGAGACCATCCAAATCTCCATCAGCTCAAGGCAATGAGAACATGTTGGTAGATTCAGCATCCAAATGTTTAAAGTGGTCTCTTGCTTGGAAGCTGAAGCTGATCATCCCTCAGATGTAAGAAGATGCAGGAACATTTGCCCCTGGGACAGCTCCAGAGGCAATGCCCTCCACTGCAAGCATTTAAATTTAAATTTTTCTTCTAAGAAGCCCTGCTGAGCTTCCAGAGGCACTTGGCCAGGGTCTCCTACAGCTTGTACAGAGATCAGATTATCAAATCCATCCTTCTGGCCTATGCTCTGGATCCCCAGCACAGCAAGACTGGCCAAGGTGACAGCCACCAGCAGAATTATCCCAGCAGAAAATGTGGATCTATTAATGATGTCAACTGTGAATATCTTTTTTATTTCCTGATCTGGAGAAACACAAGCATCATGCAGCATCACTTCCTTAAAACTTTCCATTAAAGCACTGAAATATTTCCCATTTCATTAAGCGTGTTTACACCACTCCCTTTCACCTGATTCAGAACAGAAAGATTTTTTCTGAGTGCCAGTTTTCCATGGAAGGAGGGCTCAGTCCTGAAGCAGTCATATCCATGCTTCCCAGGGAAGGGGAGTGGAGGATGGGCTGCCTCATCAGAGCTCATGGGCAGCAGTGCCCGTTGGATCTAAAGGGTGGGGAAAGGATCAAGGGCTCTGCCTCTGCAAAGAGCAGTTATGTCTTGAGGACAGGCAAAGACAACTCATGGATGGATTGCTCCTTAGAAAAGAAGGCAAAACATTCTCCAGCAGCATAAGAAGGAAGCTCAACCTGCAAAGACAAGACCCAGCCGTGCACCAATCAGCCTCTTGGAAGTGCTCAGATCCAGGGAGTGGCTCAAGCCCACTTCTGCATCCTCTGTTTCTTCCTGGCAGTGCCAAGAAAGCCATTCCCCTGCCCAGAACGATATGCTGGAACCTGACAGAGGGCAAGCAGTGCCACAAAGGGGAGCACATTTCCAGCTCCACAGCAGTGAAGCTGATTCTTTTCACATTCTCACCTCCAAACACATGCTGCCCAAGCTAAGGGACAAGATTACAGCCACGGCAAGCAGCCAGGATAAAAAAATTGCAAGCACCCAGGCCCTGGGCATTGCCAGGCCATGGTGGGGCTAAAGCAAATCCGTATCACATGACTCAAATTTTCAGCAATGCCATTCCCCAGATGACTTGTGGCCGGCTGATAACGTGCCCTTTTCTGCAGGAAGAGGAGACAGACTGACAAGCAGCAATTGTTCAGCCCTTCCTCCCAGGGCTGGCTGTGACAGGGCTGTCCTCCCCTGGCTGTGAGCGGGGTGTGGGGCTGGCAGGGAGGGAAGGGCCATCCGCAGGGAGGTGACATCCAGGATGTGATGAGCTGCAGGTGGCTCCGTAGTGCTGACGGTTTGGGAACCTGCTCGCTGCTGAGCACAACGGCCTTGCCCCTGCTGGGCTTAGGCCAGCTAAAGGAAAGGTATCCTGGCAGGGCCACTGCCAACAGCTATTTAGACAGAATTTTTCTTGGCTTTTGTCTTTCAAGCAGGTTTTGGTGCTGTCCTGTAGGGGCCAGGACAGAGAAGAGCATGGCTGAAAGGCACCTCCACCCAATCAGAAGTGGAAGGAGTGACGAGTATGAGACTATTGTTCTCTTCAGAGGAGATGGGGCTGGCAAAGCACAACAACAAGCTGAACAGCTGACATAGCCTCCACCCACTCTCACTATCCATCACCCCTTGGCACCCACCTCAAATTTTGGCAAAAGATAAGGGCAAAACTCCAGAGGCTGGATGAGCATGCTGTCAGGATGTGCCCTTGAGACAATCATCAAGGATGAACCCCAACTGGATGCAATGGAAATGTCTCCCTGACCCAAGCCCCTGGAACCTCCCTGGGAACAGGCAGTTCAGGCAGGGCAGTGTGCCCTCCTCTCTGCCCCCAGCAGCAAAGGCCTGGGCAGGAAGGCAGCCTGGAGATGCCGGCACCACCACGCTCCATCAGGGCAGGAAGCTGTTAGCCAGGAGAAAGGGAGGAGAAAGGAAGAGGAGGAATTTGGGGCTTTTGTTAACTGCTCCAAGCCATCTAGATGGGAGGGGACAGAGGTGACCTGTGGCCCCAGACCCCGTGCCATGGTGCAGGGGAGCCGTGCGGGGCCACAGCCACGGGGCCTGCCCGCAGCCCCAAAGGGCTTTGCTTTGAGGAGCTGTTTATAAACAGAGCCGGCATGTGCTAGGAAACATCTGGAGAAGAGCATTTCCAAGCATTCAAACGCCAGGCCCAGGCAGCCCAGATAAAAAACGCTGCTTCCAGCAGGACTTCCCTTGCTGGCCCAGCACAGGGCGCTGCGGCCGCTCCTCCCCTGCCTCGCAGCCTGCTGGTCACGAGCCCCGGCTCACAGAGCTGCCATCACCCTTCCAAATGCCTCGCTGGGGACAGCTGCCAGGGCAGGAGGGACCACTCCATCCACCAGCTGTATTCTGTAGGACTTCTCTTGTTTTCATGTGCAGCAGGGGACAAACAAGTGGGGGAACGACTTCATCCAAATCTGTGAGCTTCTAATCGTTTACTTCAGCTCAGGGTTATGGGACAACTTCATGGGATGAGCAGGAAACCTCTGGTAAAGCAGCTGGGTGCCTGAGCTGGCAGGAAAGGCAAGATACAGGGGTTACTGCAAGCTGGGAGACCAGCAACAAGCTCAAAGCACTTGCCCCAATAAGCAGCAGACTGGGCTTGTGTGCCTATACCCATCTGATATTCCAGAGGCTGCAACCTTGCCACACAGCTGTGCAGCTGCCACTGGGCTTGCTGCTGAGGATGTGGACCTTTCCCATGCATCCACATCTCCAGGAATGCCTCCCCACAAAGGCATCTGGGGAATCAAGGAACTAGGTTAAAAAGACATGAAGTGAAATGAGATGCCAGGCTAGACCCAGGGTGGCTGTGCTTAGAGGATGCTCCTGGAAGGCTGCAGGGTGCAGCCAGTGTGCACTGCATGAGCCTATGCAGCATGATATCCAAGGAGGAAGGCTGCATGGCTCTCCCTCACCAAAGCGGAAAAAGCCAACAGTCATGGGATAAAGCCACAAAAATAGGGAATCTGCAAGAGTCTGGATGTAATAAGCATCCCAGAAAGTGTCAGCTCCTTGCTGGAGCTCACTGATTTGCTCCTACCTCTTGCTAAGTACTGTCAGAATTTGGGCAGGTGTCTGGGAGAGCAGGATGGGCAGCAGCAGCAGGCCAGTACCTTGAGGATGCATTTTGTCAGCAAGACTCTCTCACAGGACCCTGAGCTCCATCCAGCCAGGCATGAGACTCCTGGAGCAGAAGGGAAGCACAGGCTGCCAGCCCCCCCTCTCTGAGCCACTCCAACAGCAGCCCTGCCAGCCCAAACACCAACTAAAACAACAAGGGCACGCTCTCCTGCCTCCGAATACGTTGTTCAGGTCCTGAGCTGCCGGCGTTATCCCCAGCTGCAGACACTTCTGCTCCCGTGCAATGAGCAGTGAGGCACAAGTGCACCTTGCTCCCTGCTCCGTGTGCTGCAAGACTCCCCCAGGGTGACACAAGGACACAGCACCTGGCTGTGGTCCCACCTAGCAATCCCTGGCTGAGCTGCCCACCTGGTGGTGGCTTGAGACCTGCAGGGCCCCAGAGAGCTGGTCAAAGAGACAGATGGGATGGGAGCCCCAGTGTGGGGTATGCAGTGTCCTGATGGGGACAGGGGATATGCTTGAAATGGGAGAGAGCAAAAGGGAGACCCTGATAGCAGCTTCTGTTCTGCCTGGAGGACAGGGTGTGGGCAGTAGGGAGAGAAGAGTGATGGGAATGATGGCATAGTCCATTCAGGGGTGATGGTGGCTTTCCCCCTTCATCCTTAGCACAAAGTAAGAGCACAGTCAAGAAACTTCCCTGCACCCTTCTCCTCTTGGCTAATCCTCAGTGTGGCAGCAGCTGTCAGCCCTTTACCATCACTGTGTTCAACTGAGATTAACCCTCAGGAAAAGGCCAGCTCCCCTTCCTCCTCATCCTACCTCCAGAAGGCACTGCTGCAATGAAGGTGGGCCCTTCCAAGTCTCTGTCACTTGGGAGGCAGCCACCCAGGGCTGCACCCAGAGCAGCATCCAACCCAGCTCCCTCCTCCTGCCCTGGCAGCTGGACCTCAGCCTGGCCAGCTCAGCAGCTTTGCAACAAAGCAGCCCTTGTTGCTAATTGCTTATTTTCCATGTGCAATTGCTAAACCCCTTAAGGAGCCAGGACAGCAGGTTCAGTACCAGCCCACTCCACAGCACCTTAGCTGAGGCTGAACAGCTTGTGCAATCCAGGAAATCCCAGCTCCACACTTCTCAGGAGCACCATATACCCAGTGGTGTGCAGTGGCATCACCAACACAGCAGTACCCTTGCCCTGCAGGGGAAAATGTTGCCCTGGGGCTAAACAACGCCAATTTCCATCCTGGGACAAAGGGCAGGACGTGTTGGTGTGCACCAAAGGGCAGGACGTGTTGGTGTGCACAGGGCAGGATATGTTGTTCTCTGATGGGTTCAGGGTAAAGGTCCAGCTCAGGCAGGACCTCCATCCCTCCCATGGAAAATACTGATAAAGCAACAGATTGAGCTCTTCAATGAGGACATCAGTAATTCCTTAATAAACTTCTCACGTAATGCACAAATTATGTCTGTACAGTGCTGGTCTCTACCACAGCCCAGCCTGCATGCCAAACTTTTAAAAGGCCTGTATTTAGAGCAGCAAATTGATTCTCACTGATGACATTTCTGTGTGGACTTAGTCCAAAAATGGGAACTCTTACAAAGATGACAAATGACAACTTGTGAACACAGCTTGTGAGCAAAACCTTTCTTTGGGACAGATTTTCAAGGGTGGCCCTCCTCATCACCAAACATTTGTACACACCACGCTAGTGCTAAAATCATCCTCCAAATAGAGGTGGGACCATAAATCCCTGTCTGGGTCACATCAGTTTCCTTCCCTCTATAGGTCAAATGCCTGTGGCACTGGTGGCAGCACAGAGCAACATGTATGTGTCAGACCATCCTCTATCAGCACCAGTACAGGAAGGGGGGCAAGCCATCCACAGGGAGACTCTGGAACACTGTGGGCCTAAGTACTGCTAAAATGGCAGATTTCTATTAACAACTGTGAATAAACTCTGCTCTGGCAGTGTTCTCCTGCCTGCCTTGGAAGCACAGGCTGCCTGCTCTGGGACACCCTTGCCTGCCAAGGGAATCTTGGGAACAGGGGAGATGCTCTCCCTTCACAGAAGCTCATCTGCTGCTTAATATTACTAATACTATTTGTGCTAATCAATGCACAGATGTGGTTGTCAGATCTCATCCATTTTATTCATTGTTTTTAAATGACATTTCAAGTTTGCATCGTAGTGGGAATAAATTCAACAGGTCCTATATATTAATGATATTCAGTTATAAACAACACAACCCTTTACCTTCTTGGATAATTTTTTACATCAGAGGTAAAGCTGAATTCCTGAAATCAATTCTGCTTCTAGTTTCTTGCAGGTTCTATTTGTTCTGTATTTTTGGCTGCTTCTTGGCAGCCACTGCCAAACAATTCCTAGAACCATTTTCCCCTTGAAAAGTGCTGTGTTGAACAGCAGCACTTGCTACAAATCAAGTCTAAGTCTTGAAATCATTTAAAATCCAAAGTGCACAGGGGTTTGGGGTTTGCAGGACTGTGATCAGACAGCATTGACATCACAGTGGCACAAACAGCAGGCACAAATTCTCCTGCCTTTACTCCTGAGGGGCCTGGGAAACAGAACCCTTTGTGGAAGCCAGCTCCCTGCTTGCTCAGTGCAAAAGCCCTTGGAAAAGAGTGAAGTCTCTAAGTCAGGGCCACCTGCCTGCATGAAAAGTCCACAAAACCAGGAAAATTCAGACAGGAGGACCTGCCTGCTGGAGATGGTTATCTCCAGTTCTGGAAAGCTCCATTGCAGCAGCCCACCTGCAGAGCTATATCTTACAACCACCACTGCTGCCTCAGCCAGGGAATCCAGCTGCTCCTTGCTCGCAGCTGTCAGCCGTATTTTGGGATTTTTTTTAGATCCCAAGAGAAGGTACAGAACGTACTGTCTCAGCCCAGACTCTCTGACAGCCTGGCCTGACTATGGATTTAGCATTAGCCAGCTCACAGCCCAGGATAACTCCTTTCCTCTTCCAAACATCTGACAAAGTGACTTAGCACCGGTGCCGCTGAGCTCTCAGCAAATACCCGGCACTGCGAGTGCAGCTCCACGTCCGGAGCTGCACAGTCCTGCTTCCACGTTAATGGGCTCCTCGGGGTTATTTCAACAGCTCTCACACAAACATGCATGTCACTGAGCACACAGCACACTTCCAGCAGCTCCCACATGATCACAAGTGGAAACAAAGCTTTTCCTTTCTACAAAATAATGTCCTGTTTGAGCTCTCCCTAGGTTTTAGGCAGGGGCAGAAGTGAATGGCCTTGCAGCCACACAGGGATGCAAGTGTCGGCCCTTTGTCATCTGTAGCTGCCCTTTGATGTAGATATCCTTTCCTACTGGAAAAACTTTTATCATTTCCAACACTGTGGATTCCCAAGATGCCTCAAGCTTTAATTAGCTTCTTGACATGGGGGACAGCAGTAAAGAGCTCACGCAACAGCAGAAGTGGAGGCAGCAGCCACCCTTCCAGCCTCAGCTGTGGGCATTCCTGGACCTGTGAAGTTCTGGGACTTCTCCTGAGGCCCATCTTCACAACAGGTATCTTCCCCCTACCTGGAGGGGGTAAAAGCACCCATCGGAGGACCTGTGGGTTAGGTCCTCCCTTTTGCCTGCAGACCACTCCTTCCTGAGGAGACCTCCAAGGGGAGCATGATGGGGGCAGTGCTGAGGGCCCCAGGTGGTATTGGCACACTGGTGGGCACCCAGAGCCCACTGGCAGTGCCAGCAGTGCTTAGGCAGAGAAGAGGGAGCATGGCATGGCACACGGGCCCAGGGTCAGGCCAAGGCTGCTGAGAGCAGCTGTGCAATCAATACCACTGCTCTGCTTCCTCTCACATGCCACCAGTGTGACTGGAGAGATCTATAACCAGGAAACACAGCAAGAACAGGGTTTAAGCTCTGCCTTTAGTAATCTGAGAGCTTCCAGAACATTTTTGGGAGTGCCACAGTATTTCCCTATTCTGTTCCTCTCAACTACAGGGCTGCTTTGAAATGAGATGTCCTGTCCCTTTGGCACCTGGCAGCACTGAGCTCCTGTGTCTGGGAACAAATGCTGAGCCAAGTCAGGCTGGCAGGGAGGCACAGGTAGGTCTGGGCTGCACTGGTGTGAGGACGCCATCATCATGCCCTGATGGAGACCCTGCTATGCCTCATGTGCAGCCTCACTGCTCACACCTGGCCAGGAGGCTGAGGGGCAGCAGGCTGTGCTTCCATCACCGGCCATGGCACAGCTACACTGCTGGGAGCACGGCTGAGCTGCCTCACAGGCCAGGCAGGCACCCACACACCCCCCAAGGACAGTGACCTGCCCATCTGGTCACTCCCATGCAGACTGCATCTGTAATGCTTCTCTGCATGTTTCTTAGCAGGGCTCAAGAACACCAGAGAGCCTGGACTTCTCAGTTTGACCAAGATCTGGCATGGAAGGCTCAGTGCAACGTAAATATTTACACAGACCACTATCACTCACTCTATGTAGCCTGGTGAGCAGGACTGTCCAGCACAACTGAGCAGCTGAAATGCTGCAGGAGACAACAGGACTTTTAACTAAGGTTATGACTCTGAAGAAGCACCTTCTTGCATGGAAAGCCTTTTGGATGATGCAAACTTCAGATGCAGAGTCTAATCTTTACATCAAAATCATTCCCACTGAAGCCAGATCTCCTGATCTTGGCCACAGTGTGAACTCTGCAGGCAGACACTTGAGTAGGCCTAAGTCAGCCTGGGAAGAGGCTCCTCTGCAGGCCAATATTCAAACAACAGTCTGGCAGGTGGAATCCAGTGCTGCCATGGAAAGCCCACAAGCATTTAGGAGGCTGCTGCACAGTACCTGTGTCTTCAACAACCCCACCATGGGGGCAGCTTCTTGTGGGATGAAGTTCTGCCTGCAACCCTATCCACAGAAGTGTTGACCATAGTCCATGTCCCACACAGGATCCAAAAGCCACGGGAAGGACAACGTGCCCGACCCACGGACAGGGTGCCTCTTTTCCCAGCCGCAGCTGGAGAGAGGGAAACCTGACACCTATGGCTTCGGACCTCAGATCACTTCCTACACATGACATGGGCTCCTGCCACCTCCCCCTCTGCATCCAGGACTCCCTGTCAGACACTGCAGGGTGATCCATGTCCAGCTTCAGCAGGAGCTACTGCTCTCCACAGGCCGCTCCAACTCACCCTGAGTGGCCCCGAAGGACAGGCCAATGCCAGACTGTGCAACAGTTAAATCCCAGCACCGGCCTAGCAGGAGGGCCGGGAGATCCTGTTGCTCAGAGAAATGTGTTTGTCCAAGACAAACAGTGGCCGGGCATTGTTTCAGCATGAGTCAAGCGAGTGGAAACACTCCCGTGCCATCCTGTTTTGCTGTCTGGAGGTTTCCCCTACCTTCAGGATATGCAGACAGGCTCCGGGATGTTTCCGATTTGCTGTTCTCTTACTCCTCCGTTTCCCGTCAATGTCTGTGCCCAGAGCTGCTCCTTGCACCAGCGCAGCAGCCTGAACTTCTGCAGCCCCAACCTGTGCTTAGAAAGTGCAGCCCACAGCCAGGCAGCCAATGGGCAGCTGATGGAAACAGACGGGGGACTGATCTCCATCCATCTTTTCCACTGCTACTCAGCAGGAAAGATGGCACCCAGACCTTTCCTGGCCACTGGCTTACCCTGCCCCAGGGAACTGAGTCCACAGCTCCATGAGCAAGCTGAGAACAGCTCTGCTAATTTGCCCCAGGTCCTCTGATGCTTTGGGGCAAAGCTAGTGCTGCAGAGCTGTGTGAAATGGTGAAGAAAACATGAGTGTGAACATAGAGACCCACCATTGCTCCATAATCCTCCTCCCTCCCCACAACCATTTTCCCAACTGATGCTTCAACACATGGCTAGAGCTGACACCGCTTATTTCACACCTACATGTTTTTATCTTTCTTAAAGTATAAAAATAGTAAATTTTTTTTTGTTTAACAAAGACATCCATGCTTTGTCAGCTCATATTTGTGTCTGGAAACCCTTTCAGCAGTGAGGTGCAAGCCCTGCAGGGTGCAGGGCTTGGCAGGAGGGCAGGCTGGAGTTTGCACAGCTCGCCCCACAACGGGTGATCTGGCGACAAGAAGGATCAGGAACTTGTTTTCACATGAAGATCAAAACAACGCAAGAAGAAAAGCACAACATAGCCCAAAGTGACCCAGAACGTCAAAACTGCAACAACAGAAAGTTCAGCCCAAAAATGCAGCCTGTGAGGGCTGTTATTGCTTGGCATGTTTGTCCCCACCGCGGGTGGCAGGAGGGAGAGAACGCGGCTATGGCTTGGGTCAGGTATTCAGTGCTCAGCCCCATGATCCCGTGCCTTGTCTCCTGCCATGCTGAAAGGCTCTCCAGCAGAGCACCCCACTTCAGTCCCTCAATTCAGTCCCCTCCAGGCACACCCGGTCCCACAAACCACATCCAGGCAGCAGCTCACCATCCCCACTCCCTAGTTATGCACTGAAATAATGCAAAACCCTGCAGAGACAAAAGCAAAGTGACTGCACCCTGCACTAACTGCAGGAGAACAAACGCTTGGTTTGTCTCACTCCAGGCTGTGCCGCTAACGACGGATCTGCCCTGCCGGGCTGACCGAGGCCACAGCCCCACTCCTGGCTGAGGCTCTTCCCTCCATCCCCCTTTAAGCTCTAACAATTGGATATGGAGCTGGATTTACCATTCTGGTCACAAAAATCCTGTCCGGACACCCAAAGCAGATACAGGAGCCCTCTACTCTCTAAGCATGGTGCCGCCCTATGGAGACAAGACCTCAGCATCTGTATTCCTCTAATCCCAGCTCTTCCTGCTCCCAGCTCTTATGCCACTGACAGAGAGATGTCTTTTTTCCAGCTCAGGAATAGTGGTGACTTCTGTAGTTTGAGCAATCACATTTTCTCATAGTGTTTAGGCTTCCAGGAAGCAATTGGTGGTGATAAATTGGCTCACGACCATCAATCCCCTGCTGGTAAACTTCTCTGTGTCTCTACCCTCTTCCCATCTGGATGCACAAGCAGCTAGGAAGGCTGGTCCAGATTTTTGCAGCTCAGCCTTTGCCCAAGAATGCTGCTAGTCATGTCTCAGTAGGGAAATAGGCTTCCAGTAGGGAAGGAAAAGACATATATACCTCTTACACTTTTTTATCTTTCTCCAAGAACTTTTCCATTAGGATTGGCAAATGTAGCCAAGCCATCTCAGCTGCTCAAACTCAGCTCTGCTGAAATCCATTAAGGCATCCTGGGATCTGATTTACCCAGGATTAAAAGAAAACCTGAGGTCCACCCTTGGAACAACGCAGGCTAAACTTAACCAATTTCTCTAAGCACCTGGAAATATTTGTGTCCCTGAATCCCACCAGTGGTCCATGAGTGGGAATGACTGGGCCACCCCTTCGTGAGTGGTTTCCAGCACAGTCAGCAGTGGCTGACAAGGCTCTGAAGAACAATAGAACATGAGGCCACCCTCATGCCTGCAAGCTCAGGGTAGCAAGAGTTGCCCATTCAGCCTTCCCTGGGGGAAGCAGAAAGTGCACTGACACTCCAGGGGCCCAGGACCTCACAGCTGCCCAAACTCAATCCTTACTGTCTGCAATACTCTCAGCCAAAACTTCCAAGCACCAACACACAAACAGTTACAGTATCTCAGCAGGCATGGCTGGGCAAACATGCCCCTAGAGGTATTAGAGTCCAGGCATGGATTTTGGCACTGATGATCAAGAATTTGGCTCTGGAAGTCTTGTGATGGTGTGTGAGAACAAGCAAACAAACCACAGCAACACTGTACACTTTGCTCATACCAATTCACAAATTTCAGATGAAGTCCCCCTGCAGGGATTAAAGCAGGGAGACCACTGCTCCATAGGTTATTTTCCAAAGAGCAACATGAGTTAAAGAGAAGCTACCAGCCACCTGCTGCCCATGGGGAGGGGGCTGTACCTGTACACTGGTTGCATTTCCCTGGCAATCCCAATGACTGCTCCCTCCGCGAAGTTGTCAAACTCATCAAACAGGTCTCGGATGTTGGTCTTGTACTTCAGGTCCAAGTCTACCTGGATGATCCGTGTTATTTCTGAAAGTACAAAGAGGAAAACTCAGCAATATAAGACAAAACCATAACCCGTGATTACCACTACTGGAAGTACCGAACCTAATGAGGATTTGGTGCAGTCTGCTTCATGGGCAAGACTCGACCAACTCTGAGCAAACACAATCCAGCTGCAACCCCTGCATGAAGCAAACAAACTTCAACCATCATGAAGCATTTACTACTGTGTGTTTATTTCAGAAATCATTTCTGGTGACCCCTGCTTCTATCCATTCCCTCCTTCCTTCCAGAAGACTGGTTTTCTGTATAACTGACAAAAGCAAGAGGTAGCTTCAGCCCAGCCTCTCTCCCTTTCTGGAAGTGCTTCTGTAGTGCCAGCTCCACAAAATCCCATGTTTACTTTCAGCTACCAACTCCATGAGCATTTCCCATCTATAGCCCAGAGAACATCCATCCCTGGCCCAACATAGCAAAGCAATTCCCATCATGGACATCAGTTCACCACATGACACCTCCAGTATCACCTGCACAAACCCATTAGCTCCCAGCAGCTTGCCATGGGCTTCCCTGAGGGAGATTACAGCCCTCTGCCTGCACAGAACTGCTGGTGATCTGCAGCAGCCTGGAAGACTTTATTATTGCTGGTGGTATCCTCTCAGAGGCAAGGGGGGTTGTGAAGACATGGAAGCATCTCCCACTTGCAGTGAGACATCAAGAGCAAGGAAAAGATGGAGGACATGATTTTCAAGGCTGGGCCTGAGGTCCTTAACAAGGCCAGGCCCCTGCCTGAATTTGTTCCAGTCTCCCCTGCAGCACACAGGACTGAAAGATGGAGATGCTGCTTGGGAGACTGCGCAGGAGATGTGCCTTGACAAGACTGCTCATTCCAGGTGGATCTGGGAATGTTGTATGGATTGCAGCAGGCCAAGTGCAATGCAGCAAGTGCAAACACTACAAGAGATCAAGGCATCAGATGGGATCTCCTAGCCACGAGCAAAGCCATGGTCATCTTCTGGCCAGGCCAGCTCAGCCTTCTCAGGGGCTGCAAGTGGAGCCATCCCCAGGACATTATGTAATGCCCCCTCTATTTATATGTGTGAGAAAAGCCAAGAGCAAATTGGCCAGGTTGCTTAGCACTCAGCACTAATTGGATTGTAAGGCTCTGTCAACTTGTTTTGGTCCCACTCATCATGTACAGGTGCCCTTACAGCTCCCTGCAGGCTAGACCTGCCTGTCACCACCACTAATTCCAGAGAAATTAGCAAACCAAGCCTTCATCCTTCCTCCTGCCCAGTACCTGCAGTACCTGAGGTGCCTGCCCTCACCTTCTGCTGCCTGCATCTGCTGTGCCTAGGGGCAGGGCTCCCCATCAGACTGGAGTTGCTGGGGCAATGCCCACACTCCAGCCTTTCCACCACCATGGTTCCTCATCCCCTCACCCTGTCGTGCTCGGGACAGGCTGCTGGCTACTCCTGGCTGCTGAGAGCAAGAGGCAATTGCTGTTTTCAGCTCCCAAAGCCACCATGGGGCTAGAGACCCAGAGGCACTGAGAGCAGCCAGGCACCAGGAGTAATCCCTCAGCACAGGAGTGCAGCTTTGCATTTTCAAAAATGTTCATTGCTTGGTGTTTGCGTTTCAAGCAGATGTTGGGCTGTGCAGCAGCTCTGAATTTTTTTGCAGATCTTGCACTAATCTGGGACTCTTGGCAATTGGTCATACCTACCACGTTGTCCTCATTTAAGAACAAAAAGGCCCTGTGAGGTTAAGCAAGAAATATACTGCTTACACTGCGAAGCACCCAAGCAGAAATATAAATCAAGGAGAAATAGTATCTAAGCTACAACTTGGGCTGTATCTCAATTTATTTTTTTAACATCCATCACGCTCTATCTCCTAAAGCAAAAGGCCATGCTCCCTTCAGCCATCAATATGGCAATCCTCAGGCCTACCTAGTATTTACCATCACCATAATCCTCTGTTTGCAAAGATTTAAACCCCAGGCACAGTAATTCACCACAGGCTAAAGCAGGTCTTGACCTGAAAGCAATTTCCCCCAGCCTTCTGAACTGCCTCAGAAATGCCCAGTGCAACTCAAGCATATGAATCAGCAGAGAAGTGGATTTCTGCTCTGAGGAACAAGACGTATCCCAAATGCATCAAACCTCCCCACTGGCCCAAACTACAGTGGGCAAACCCCCAAATCCTAAACATTACCACACTTGACCCAGACTGGTCACAAAACTCCAGGATAAGAAGACCTTGGACTTATAGCACAAGCTCAGCTCCAGAGAAATGTGAGGAGCCTGAGCTCTACAAGGTACTGCTGAGGCTGGGAAGAGGGGATGGGATTCCCAGGGGCATCCCAGCACCACTCACCCTGGTGCACAGCAGCCGCATGACGCCTCATCAGGTTTCAATTAAATCAACTGTGAGGCACATCATGGGATTGTTCTCTAAAATTACAGATGAACTCCAACTGCCATTAATCACAGTGGAGAACGAAGGGAGCTGAAGAAGCTGCTGCCTGCCCCAGCACCTCAATGGGTGAAAGGCTCTGGAGGGTCCCTGTGCAACCCAGAGCACATTGCCCAGCCAGCTGTCCCCAGCAGCCTCAGCCGAGCAGAGCTGAGCACAGCTGCAGTGCCAGGCAGGGATGGCAGTGCCACAAGAAGCCCAGCATGGAGACACACAGTTTATTTACACAAACACCCAGGTTCTCCATCCCGCCCTTCCTTAGAGGCTTCCCATGTTTGGCTCACCCCAGCACAATGATCCATGCTGTGCCCTGTGCTTCCCCCAGGAAATACTCACTAAGAAATTAGACCCACAAAGCACCAAGTACTTTTTTTGGTTTCATTTTTTAAAAATTTAATTTTTTTTTTGTTAAAGCAAGCATGAACTGCAACACTGAGATGTAAGTGAGCATGGGTGACGTTAAGCATCACTTTGCCAGATGCAGCTTGCACGCACAGATTAATGGCTGAGACGATTTCTCTGCCTGGGACTGGCAAGGGGCCAGGCACTAATATTTATGATGTATCATGCTCTCTCACCCTTCTACCAAGTGCTTTGTCCTGGCTGCCATGTGGGGGTGGAGGAATCATGTGCTCTCTTAGGCACAAGCTGCTCAGAAGGATCCTGCTGGAAATGTGGGAAAAGGCTGAGTGTTCTGCTCACTTAGTGAGTTTTCTAACTTTGCCATACTGTGTAGAGCCCTCCGCTCTGTTCAGCTCCAGCTCTTGGCATGGAAATGGCAATTCCAACCATGGCATGGAAAGGGTAGCTGTGCCACTCACAGCAGAGGTGGTCTCCATTAGCACTGACAGTTTTATAGCACAGGTTGGTCCCATTTAAAGCTCGTAATCTTTTATTGCAGCGTTGTATCAGCAGCTACAGCAGGGCTGTGCTCCAAGCTTGGCTCAAAAGCTCCCCCCAGCCCTCCTCCTGTCCAGAGGAGAATGGCCAGATTCAGAGATGCCTCATCCCACAACCTCATCCAGTGAGGGTTGTGAGGCAGGCAGAGGTCATATCCCTGTGCCCTGCTGCCCCACATTCTCTGCCAGGACCCAGTGGGGCTATGACAGCACACAGACAGGAACCCCTTTGGTGTGCTGAGGGGCACAGGAGCTGTCTGGATGCTCTGAAAGGCACCCAGGAGCCCCTTTGGCAGAGGGCAGCCTCTGCAGCAAGTCTAACAGCCCTTCCCAGGAAGCACAGACCCCACAAACTGCCCTAGGGCACAGCAGGAATAGAGGAGGCATGCAGTGAGCCAGGCCACCCCACTGCTGGAGTGACACTTAGGAGCAAATTTGGCCTAGATGAGCAACCTCATCTACCAGGTGACACACCTGTCCATGGCAGGGGGGCTGGACACAGATGAACTTTAGGGTCCCTTCCAACCCAAACCATTGTAAGATTCTATGAAATTGCTCTTCCCAGAAATGTCAGGCAGGATCCTGAGTGGCAGCAGCGGGCATAGGAAGGAGGTGAGCTGCTCTGGTGGACCTGGCCAGAGCTCTGGAGATGTCATGCAGTGAGCAATCAGCAGCAGCTATTACCCCTCCCTTTGGCACCTGCTCCCATTGTTCAGAGCAGCCTGTGGATGGGCAACCTTGAACCTGAGAGGATGCACTCTAAGAAATGTAAATAGTGGGTTTATAACTACAGGACAATGGATGAAGGGTCATGTGAAGAGGAGATGCAAAGGCAGAAGCCTGCTGAGAGCACCACAGGCTGTTCTGCAGCCAAAGTAATTTAAGCTCATCCCAAAACTTTCTCTGTATAAGGGTCGTTCTCCTGGCAAAGCTGAGTCCAGATAGCAGGAGCATGGCTGGGGTCTAAGTGCTGGCCTTGGCTCCAAAGCCTCCACTTCCATACAAACCACAACAGATCTGGGGAAGCAGCATGCCACCACTGACAGTGGAAAGGGGAAGTGTTGCGTCCAGGAACTTAACAGTGAAATGGAGAGCTGCAATCACAGCACAAAGGGCAGAAGCTGTCCAGCAAACATTGCAGTCTAAATCATTGATAACTGAGCAGTGGTTTAATAGATGTAGAGTAGAAGCAAGAATCAAAGTGCTGGAAGTGCTATAACTCTCTATCCCACTGACAGGCTCATGTTAGCACAAGCTCAGCTCCCTCAGAGTAAACAATCCTGCCTGCAGCTGGCCTGGCAGAGGAGATGCTGCAAGCAACAGTGGGATACCAGGAGGAGACAGGACATCACCTCACCAGGCTACACTGTGCCCAAATCACACACACTCCTGAGGCAAACACCTGTCACCAAAGCTGGTGGTAATTTGGCTCTGCCCCTGCCATCCTCTGCACTGGCACCTCCACCTGTCTCAACAAACCTGTTTTTAAGGACTTAAGCACTCTGGTACTTCATGCCAGTGAGGAGAGACTCCTCTAACATAGAATCATGGAATTACTTAGATTTGAAAAGACCTTTAAGATCATCAAGTCCAACTGTTAACTTGGCACATATCAGGTGGGAGCACTGTGACCTCCCCACACCTCCTCTGCATCACAGCAGTGATTTTGGGGGCCAGAAGTGCTTTTAGAGGTGAGATCAACAAGGGCACTGCTAGGATTGCTGGCCCAGCTGTGTGACACAGACACAACACTTTGCCTTTTCCCATGGAGCCAGCACCTGCCAGTCCTGCAACGCAGGGAGGCAAGACCCCACTGCATCCTTCAGGAGGTATCACGGGGTGGTGGCCGGGTGATGGCCTGGGGAGGGCTGGGACAGGGAGCTGCTGGAAGCAGAGCAGCTCAGAGAACCTTCTGCAGGGCCAGCAGCAGCTGCAGCCAGCATGGGTGACACAGAGCAGCCAAGTGACAGGAGTGTCCCCTGCTGGCTGCAGCTCTGGGTGTTGCAGGGCTGCAGCAGCTGTGGGGAAGGGCCAGGGGAGGGCTGTTCATTATGCCACTTCACTTAGACCACCAGAAGGAAGAGAGCCAAGTAACCAAAGCCCTCTGAGCTGGATTCAGAAGGGCTGGGGATTTCAGGTCTGCTGGTCTACAAATGCTGGGCACACCTGGGACAGCTGCCCTTCCACCTCCCTGAATTGCTTTGAGCAATGTTTTTTTCAGTCAGTTTTTTTAGCTGTCCCCATCATGACAGGACAAGCTCCCAAGGGAAGAAGGAGCTGTGAAGGACCAGCAGTGACTTTTAGATGGCTGCCTTGGGCAATAAACCTCCTGGAGCAGGGCAGCAGCCTCCAGCTCCAGCGGGCAGTGTGCCTGCAGGAGCAACACACAGATCCACAAAGCTGCCTGTGCTGGCTGTGAAACCAAGATCCTCCGCCCTCACTGGTTCAGAGAGATGTGTGGCCAAGAAAAACTCCACTCCCACAGCCAGCACCATGGCCAAGCATGGATGCAGAGTGGGTGACAGGCTCCAGAGGTCCCTGTGCAACACAGAGGGTACTGCACAGCAGCAGCAACCAGCTGTCCCTAAAAGCCCCAGCTGCAGTAGGGAGCACCTGCAGTGCCAGGCAGGGATGCCAACATCTCAACAAGCCCAGTGTGGAGGCAAACAGTTTATTTACACAAACATGCTGGGTTCTCCATCCT
Organism: Aegithalos caudatus; assembly: GCA_013389925.1. Lineage (NCBI taxonomy): Eukaryota > Metazoa > Chordata > Aves > Passeriformes > Aegithalidae > Aegithalos > Aegithalos caudatus. The sequence continues at coordinate 319,541 of WEIU01012651.1, read as the reverse complement.
GCCCTTCATTAGAGGCTCCCTGGGTTTGGCTCGCCCCCCGCACTGGCAGCTGCCCCTGGCTGCTCTCCCTGCTGCTGTCAGCAGGGTTGTGAGCAGCTTCCTCTCTGGCTGTGTGTTCCCCTGGCCAGGCCTTGTTTTCTCCCCTCTGTGCCCAGGATTAATCACTGCTGCCTGCCCAGCTGACCTTGGCAGCACCGGAGAGCCTCGCCCAGAGGAAGCAGCCAAGGCAGGGGCACACGTGCACGTGTACAAGCGTGACACGCTCCTCAGAGCTTGCTGCCACTGTGCTGGCTACTGGGGAGGCTGCAGTTCCCCTTCCCAGGACACGGTGCTGCTCCAGAGCCCACCCTCCCGAGAGAAGATGATGCTACGAAGTCCTGAACCAGCAGAGCTTGCCAAGGTGCAGTGCAGCTTACCTTCCAGCAGTGCGCTTCAACACAGGTCCTCATGTCTCCCATGCAGCCAAGGGTCCCCTGTGCTCCTTGGGACAGCCCAGCAGCCACCTCCCCATCCAAGAGCCTCCCTTTCTGCACACAGAGTTCCAGGGAAGTGCAGGAGGTGATTGCCCCAGCGGCCCGGCTACTAACAGGGTTTCTGCAGCACTGATTAGGCACCCAGCAGGGCAGAGCAGTGGCTGCAGCACAGCAGCTAATCAGCCTATCAGCTAATTAAAAAATTAGGCTGTCTGCCAGAGATAGATGACAAATCATTGCTACCACCCACGCAGGGCAGGCACCTGGGTGGGCTCAGGGGTCTGGAGCAGCAGCAATGCTCCCAGGTATTGACAGCGGCATCACTTCGATCGCCTTGTTCCACGCCCTGCAGCCATCTCCTGAGGGAAGGGGAAGACTCAGCAGGAGATGGATTTGTTTTGTTCCAGGAAATTAATTTTTCCTGTGCATCCAAGTGTCCCCTTGTAATCCATCAAGGTCTGAGTGACTAATATTTAGCAGTACTCAACACCTTGGCTCTTAACTGGACTCCAAGGCAGCAACATCTCTAAGCACGCAATAGGTTTCAGGATGGAGTTGGAAATGCTGTTTGCCTTGTATTTAATATATGCTACTGCTGGGGGAGGAGTGTGAAAACACTTTTTGGAGCTGGAGGAAGAGCAGCAGGAAACCTTTTAATCAGACAAAATAAGGTTTGATTCCAGGCTGCTATAAATTACAAAAGAGTGGATGAAAAGCTGTGAAGTAATGAGCAGGTGAGATGGAAAGGGAAACCAAAAAGAGATACAGGAAAATAAATTTTCTGGGCTCACATCCCAGTTAACTGCACACACTGGGGGAAAGGGCTGCAGGCATATTTTGTCCTTGTTTCTTCCTGCTAAGCTCTAATGAGCTATGGCAGAGCAGGGAGAGGCTGTGGGGGACAGCAGCCCTGACATCAACACCGGGTGATGCCCCAGCAGCTTCCAGTCCTTTGGGGATGGGGCAGCTGGGGAGAGAGGAGGCACCCATCACAGCACTGGATGATGAGACCCTGCTGCTCCATGGCAGCGGGGGGAGCAGCCAGCCCTGGCCTGACAGATCTAGGACATCCAAAAATAATCGATGGTGGCACTGCAGCAAGGGGCAGGCAGTGGAAATGATGAGAAGTGACACTACCCCCGGGGGCTGCGGGCCACGTTGGCCCCAGAGGCAGCAGTGCCACAGGGAAAGGGTCTGTGCTGTGATGCAGCCCCAGGAGGCTTCCAAGCACTTGCTGAGCAGCAGCCACATCCCCCTCATCACAGCAGCCTTTCCTGTCACCTCCTCCACACCAGGGCTGGGGCCAAGGCATTCTCCTGCCAGGAGAGGCCCATCCCACAGGCAGCCAGATGGGGTTAGCAGCTCATCTCAGCAGATGCGGACCCCTCTACAAGGACACAGCCTCCGGTGTTTACCCGGGGTGGGCTTATTCAGAAGTCTGCTGTTGCCTGCTCCTAAAAAGCATCATGGAAACAACTCCCTCAGCACAACAGGCTCACCCCAGCAAGGAACAATGGCTGGCACAGCTATCCCTATTGCTCACAAAATGATCACTCCAGCGTCTTCCCTTCCTATCACAGGATCTGACATAAGTGCATGCAGCTCAGAGACAGGCTGGGGAGGGAATCTGGCTGTTTTCATGTGCTTGAGGGAGGAGGCAGGGAGGGAGGTTATGAGAGCCTATCAGAAACTATTAACACTCCCTCTATCCCTGTAAAGATGGAAACATTTTTGCCAGAAAGTAAACCCTTCAGGGACTGCAGCATCCCTTGGGAACTGTGGTTTGGGAGCACGTGGCTCTGGGGTCAACTCCCATGACTCCACCACAGATCCCAATTTTCTGTGCCTTTTCCCAACATCTCCCCGTTGGTAGCACACAATCAAGCCTGAAGCATCTTGGACGTGGGCACTTTCCTCCCAGCCCAACAGCTGCATCTGTGCATTCCCTGATGTGGTGGGGCTCAGCAATGATGGCAGTGCTCAGCCAGCAGGAAAGGATCAGGAGTGACGCACTTTCAAAATGCTCACTTATTACAATTATTACAGTGATTTGCTGAGTTCTGCAGGCAGCTGCCCTGTGCACCAGGAACTGCTCTGCAGCTGACAGGAGGAGGAAGGGGGAGTGATGCCTCCCCATCTCCCTCTGCCAGGCTCCACCTCAGAGACCCCCGATGCCCTGAGTGACACAGGATGTGAGCAGTGCAACTCTGCACGTGGCACCCCACAGGCAAACAGTCCGACCTGGGCAATCCTGTGCTGGGGATTCAAACAGTGCAGATGCAACATTGAATCCTCATGTACACACTCTACAAAAGCAATCAACATCTTCAGGATGCTGCCTGGGGGCTTTTCCAGAAGGACACTAGCAGAAGGCAGTTACTAGTCAAGGTATTTTTCCAGTACATAGACTGCTTTCCTGGTAACTCTGTGCTTAACCCCTTTCCCCAGCTCCCAGGCTCTCCACCTTCACAACCAGTGGCAGCAGTGCTCCAGGTGCCCAGCCTCAGCACAGGCAAAACGCCCTGAGAAAGCACAGCACAGCTCAGTGCCTGCTCCAACACATCTCCTGGCTGGCCTCTGCCTTCCCTCCAGCTCTGCTTGGTGGGAAAGGCATAAGCTGATGTTCACAGAGGCCTCTGTCTCCGGGCTGGTACTCCCAGAGCAGACAAAGGCTGATATCAATTTCGTGGGAGACCAAGCCGGAGCCAGCAGCTGGATCCTGCTGCAAGCAGCACCAAACCCCCAGCAACTGGGGCTTGGTCATTAGCAGGCTGCTTGGACAAACATCATTATAATCTGGTCTATGCTTAACAATCAGCACAGCTGTTGATAATGAGCTGGAGAAATTGCCCCATTCAGAGTCTGAAGCCAGGGAGACCCCTGGACTTCCCATCAATCCTGATGTGTCACAGGCGCTGTCTGGACACCCGCTATGAAGCCAAAGGCACAGCTCCCTGCTGGCAGTCACTTCCCCAGACACAGTGCTGCTTATTCACCCACAGCAGCCACCCCTGCTTCCCCCCCACCCACAGCAGTGTCCTCTCAACATGCTCCTGCACAGCTGGCAGCTCCAGGACACACTGGCACTTGCTGTCCATCACACAGCAGCTGGCCGTGAGCCCCTCATCCATGAAGCAGCCCAGCACCTACAACATCCTGCAGAAAGGAGCTCTACAGATCACAACACTGTTTTGAACACCCTTCTCACCAACTCTGATGTCCTCCAGTTCCTGAACAAACTTCTGCCTTGTATGGCTCTTGGCTTCATGGCCCACACCATAACCCCCTCAGCCAGGCCTCTCCCTGACTGGAGGGTCCCAGTCAGCCAGGCTTGTCCCACACAGAATCCACTGCCCTCTCTAAACCCCTTTCATTTTTTTTTACCAACAGACCACATTGATATGCCATAAATTTTGGAAATACATAATGATCAGTTCCACTCTGTTCTCCTTCCTCATAGCTCCCACATCTTTATTTAGTCACACTGAAACTTACCCACTTCTCCCACTGCCTCAGTTCCCCTACAAGCCTCCTATGAACAGCCTTACCAAATGCACCTGCAGAACAAGCTCCTGAGTGTTCAGGCAGCAAGTACCCACGTGCACCTTCAGCACCTGGAAGATGCAGCATGTTGCATGAGGGCTAACCTCACACCCAGCAGAGCCCAGGGGCCCTTTGCAGCCTGTGCTCATTTTCCACCCTTCATCACAGCTTCTGCCATCAGGCTGGGCTGAACAGTGAGAGAGAAACCCTGAGAACTCCCCCACATGCTGCCAGGGGGAGGAGATCACCACGCCCAGAGATGCTGCTACTCCCCATGAAGACAGCCAGCTGTTTGTACCGCCAGGAAACTCTGCTACCTCCAATTTGTCAAATACCATCTTCAGTCAAGTTCTGCTAAATACCCTCACTCTGTGGGAAGCACGGTACAGCCAGCCAGGTTTCAGAGCTTCCCCTGAGCTAATGGAATGGACTCCACTCCTCTGTCTAAGTTGGCAGAAATAAGCCACAAAGCTGTTTCTGTGTCATGTCTCATTTTCCCTCTGTTCCTTATTCTCCCACAGGGCCATCCTGCCTGCAGCACCATCCGCAACACCAATGGAGTTGAACACCAAATGGCAGTTTTCAAAGTTGCTGGATGCTGCTGGCTCTCCCTTGGTCCACCAGCTCCTGAGAAAGACCACTTGTTAAAAGATTTTTTCCTGAAAGCTACTTGACTTGGGCCAAGAATGGGCACCAAGAATTCCCTGGGGAGCTTCCAGCTTTCCCAGGCTGCCCCTCTGTCACCTCAACTCCTCCACTCCTAACTTGTGGAATCTGTCCCCAGACCTTACCTGCCAGACAGACCTGCCCAGACACTACTCCTTTATGTACCCATAGAAGGGTGATAAAAGCTTGCTGTGCCCTCTGAAGTTACACAGCCAAAATGACAAGTGTTAGAGGGATCAAAGCCAGTCAGGAAGAGCTCCCCTCTGGATGGGCATACTGAAAAGTAAAGTGAAAAGGTCCTTGTTCTCCCTCCTCCTCTTTGCACTGCTCTGCAAGTCTCAAGACCATTTCATGCTGGCATTGTCCTCATCCTGGCAGCTCCTTCTAAGCCTGAACCTGCTTGTCCTCTCTGTGTAACTTTCCCATCACTTCTCCCTTGCAGAACCATCCTAATGGATCAAGCGCCGCTCCAGCTCTCTGGGCCTGGCCACACCACATTAAAACAGGATTTATGAGGCTTGAGCACAGACAAGAGTTATGCAGTCTGCACTTCTGTGAGCTGCATACCAACTCCCCAGCTGGTTTAAATCAGATTAACTCCACTGATGTAAGACGTTTAAGGCAAGAATGTTCCATGATTTACACCAGCTAAGAAGCTGCTATAATATAACTTGGCAGCTGCAGGTTTCAGATTTGAAGTTTTTTGGGCAAAGATCCCAAGCAACAGTAAACAACAGAGCACCATTTACCCTCAGTGCAATGTGCATTCAGCCAGTACATGTCCCATAGAAGTCCCTAAAAGAATAAAAATAACCTGGTGTTCAGTTTTCAGTACCACTGGTCTGTAAAGTCAATGCCCCATCACGATCCATAGGTTCCAAACAAATCACTAAATCATGATACATGAAAATGCCTCTCTTCAAAAAATTATATATTTGGTAAACTAAGGCCAGGCAATTTTAATTCAAAGCTCACTTGCTACTGAAAAAAAACCCTATAGACTGATAAATGCAAATCAACGCACCAGAGAGTTTAATATTCAGATCAGGGCCTTTATTTCTGCTCGAGGATGCTTAAGCTTCCAATCAAATCTGGATTCCACAAAAAGGTGGTGCTAATGCTGTGGAGCCAGATGTGCTTGGAGAGGTGCACAAAAGGTGCACTTAGGGCAGAACACAGAATTCAAAGCAGAAGAAATGGCAAAGAAATGTATCAGGAAAAATAGTAATACTGCCTGAAAAAGGTTTGGTCCTTTCTCCTCCAACTTAACCAAGTGGCTTCTTCAGAGCAGTAGACAGCAGCTTGTCTGAGTCAGGAGGGCAGCAAGAGCCCAGTGCCATTCCCACATCACCTGCAAGCTGTGAGTGGGCAGCAGAGCTGCAGCCTTTCCCGATGCCTCTCCTTCAGTGCTGGCTGCACAGGGAGGGGCCGGTGAGCCCCGCCAGCCCCATCAATCACCAGGCACACAGCACAGTAAACCTGACCTCCCTTGCAAGGGAAACACAAATCAGCTTTACTAGCAGCTTCTGAAACAAAAACTAAACTCGTGAAACTGTAAAAATGCCTCTTTAAACATCCTGTGTCCCAACAGACCACTGAAAGCCCTGTCAGGCTGAGGGAGAGCAAACAAGCTTTCCAAGAGATGAGACGCCTCACGGCTTGATGAACTGAGAAAAGGCATTTCAGACTGAGCAGCTTCTTACTGGCAGGCAGCATGACAGGGATATCTTCAGCACACAGTAAAGACAGAGCAGGGAATCAGGAGGAGTGAATTAGCCAGCATTAATACCATCATTTGTATGCAGTGTACTTCAGAACGTTCACAGTGCAGACAGCACCAGACACACGCAAAATTACCCAAGTCTGAGGGAGAGCCAAATAGAGCACATTTGCTGGAGCCCACAGAGCAATGATCAGTGAGCTTGGATGGGACCCTCAGGGCCACCACTGCCCCACTGTTTAATGAGCTGGTGTGGGAAGCCAGGAGGACAGGGGCAAGTCCACAAAGGACAGAGGGAGCCTCACAAAGTGAGCAGAGGTAGGAGCTCCTGAGGAGAAGTAAACTGGGACAGGACTCAGCAGGGGCACAGGGGAGGTATAACTGCTCACATCTCAGCAAGAGTGCACCTGAGACCCATGGTAGGAAGCCTGCAGAGAGTATTAGAGTTGGGCAGAGGCCCCTAGCCCTGGGAACATGTACACATGTGGGAACAGGCCACCATTACATGACATTCACAATCAGCTTTGAGAGGCTTGTTACCTCCTCCTGGGGCAGGTGTATGGCCAGGCTGAGTCCCGGGGCTCCCTGCCACCAATGCCACCCACAGCCTGCCATGCCCAGGGAGGACATGTGACCAGCCCAGGAAGGGATGCTGCATCACTGGTGTGTCAGGACAGCGAGGCAGCTGACAGGGAGAGGGCAGGGACCAGCACTGGGAATGGACAAGTAGGGCTGCAGGAGCTCCAGTGAAGGGGTTTGGAGCCCAAGGACACAAAACCCTACTTGTGCAATCTAAAACTAGACAGCATGCTGGTTCCAGGAGAGGCAACTGCACACAGATGGGAGGAAAACGGCATCAGCTGAGCCAAGCCCCTTCTGCCAGCTGCCTTGTTTCTCTGCAGAGTTCTGGTTGTTTCTGCACTTGATAACAGCAGAGGCACAGTAAGGAAACTTAAGTGATCAGTGGCTGCTAATAAGCAAAACTTTCCAAAAGCTCCCCAAAGCCAAGAGAAAAGACTCAACAACTACTGTCTGCTGATAATCAAGAGTGCACAGCTACACCACAGACACACAGCACCTCTTTCTGCTGGCACCCCAAGGGGAAGGGGGTTGTGAACACACACAGAACGGGCCTGCTTGCTCCTGTGTCACCTCTCCTTTCATCTCAGGGTGTAAAGGCAGGGCCAGCTGCCACGTGATAAGGAGAATCTGCTGTCACTCATGCCAGCAGAGACCTGGATGTGGTCCTGGACTGGTGAGTTCATCACCCTGCAGGAAGGAGCAGAATCCTAAGAATCCATCCCAAAAGCTTATTAACTTTGTATTTCAAATAGCACTGGGTAACATCTCTGTGCAGAAGAGAAAAAGCCTGTGTTGCTGGAGGCAGCACAGCAGAGACCTACCTTTGGGCATGATGCGATGCATTGCAACCGACAGGAAGAAGATGGAGTCGCTGTAGTAGGTCCCTGATCCAGCGCTGAAGTGTTTCTGCATGGCCTCAACGATGGGAAACAGCTTTTCTGTCAGCTCATTCACATCATGGACTATTACCTGGCAGAGACACCACAAACAGCACTCAGCCGCCACTTCTGGGGACAGGCCGAGCTCCAGCTGAGCTCCAGCTCAGCCCCCACCAGCACAGGGTGAGGGGGGAGGTTGGTAAAGCACAAACAGTGCTGGTGGCACTGCAGCTGCACAAAGGGGCCTGGCTGCCCTGGCCCCTGCACATCCTCTTGATGCAAGAACTGGTAAAGTGCAAGGAACTTACAAAGCAAAGGCTCTTACAGCCATTTCGTAACTGTAAGGTGGGCAGAGACTTGAATCCCCTCACACAACCAAGTGTGCTCCAGGTTTTGGGCTGTTTCTTTGGTCTGTTCCCATTGCCTGATGCAAGCACATGTCTGGTCTCCCATATGGGGTCCATCAGAAGAGGCAAATTTGCTCCAGGCTCTGGTATGCTGCTGTTTAGAGCCAAGCCAGATCACATCACTTACCCTGAGGAGCAAGGCTTGCTCCCTGCTAAAGAGGCAGGCTGTGACAAGGCCAGGGACGCAGCCCGGATTTCCTGCTCCTCAGCCCAGCAGGGAGGCAAGCTCTGCAGCACGTCCCGGCGGGGCTGCAGGGGGAAAGGGAGGACAGGCCACAGCACGCTGATGAAAATCCAAACATCAGGAGCTACAGCAGAGCTGAGCAACAACTTCTCTAGATGGATCTCAGCCTGCCTGTGCTGGAGTTTTGCTGGTACTCAGCCAGCACTGCTCTATATCCCTCAGCCCTGTGGGAGCCCATGCACCAGCACAGGCCTTGGCACGCCTGCGCCAGCCGTGGCTATGTCCCAGAAACAGGAGCAACCCCAAATGCACCTTGCCAGTTACTGAAATTTTACAAGCTTATAATTTATTTTGGTCAAAGTCCAATGAACAGGAACTTTCATGCGGCTCGTTATACCCACAGAAGGATACAGGTCACTGAATCACACAAGATAATGAGAGGGATTTTCAGGATAATTAAGAGAGATGAGGGACATGACCCTGGTGCAGATAAGGGGGAGTGCAGTAACTTGAGTGAGGAGATTCGAGGTCATGCTGCCTTCTTCAGGTCAGGGAAAGCAGGAAAAGCCCTGCTGGAACTAAAGTCCAGCAAGGACATGACATTGCAGCAGTACGTGAATTTTGGATAGGGGAACCTACTGCCCTTGTTTGAGGGATGCCAAGACACTTCTACAAGTTGGCCCTGCCTTCAGCAGAGAACACAAACCATAATCTTTGTAGGTCCCTTTCAAATGAAACTATTTCAATGCTTCTACAGTTTTCCCTACTAAAACTTCATCTGCTTAAGAACAAGGGGCCCTGCACTATATATTTAAAATATGCAGGATAGAGCACTTGTTTTTTTTTCTTTTTTTTCTTTAGAAGAAAACCTAAATCAAGCCAAATGCTTTGCAGGAGAAGGTAGCTCTGGAGCCTGTGCTGGTGCAATGACCATCCCCTCCACAGGGTGCACAAGGGGCTGCAATGGTGCTCAGCAAGGCTGGTGCAGAGACTGAGGCAGTGAGCAGTCTGGAGCTTCTTCCTTCCACAGCTTTTTGCAGAACGTATTGCTCAGACCAACGCGCTCTCACGGCAGAGTGGAGCTCGCTGGATGCAGGGCTGCGCTCACGGCATCCACTGAAGGCTGAACACGGTGAGAGGATGGCCTGTCCTGCACTGGCCAGGATGGCTGAGCCCACGGCAGGGCACTGCTGGAGGAAAGGAACAGCTGAGGCCCTATGGCACCGTCCTGGGGAGGGCACCCTGAACACCCACGCCTGGCCCCGGCCCTACAGCCGGGCGCTGCAGGAGCCCCCGCACAGGCTCCGTGGGCAGCACGCCCCTCGGCAGGGCGGCCCCGCTGCTGCTGTCCTGGCTGCCGGGCTCCGAGCCAAGGCCTGCAGCAGAACGGCAGGAAAAACACAGAACAACGCGTACCAGGAAAGTGCATTGGGAGAGCTCATCGGCAGCCACACCTGGCTTTGGATAGCACAGCACAGTCCCCAAGACACTGCAGGGGAGGAAACTCTGTCACCATGAGGCAGCACCACACCCTAGCCCTGCTGCATGGTTGTTTGCATGGCCATTGCGGTGACAGCGGCCACGCTGAGCAGGACAGCAGCCACCTCAGGTGACCAAACAAGCAAACCACTACTGCTCTCCAGGTGCAAAGGCACTGACAGCCTGTTCATAAAACTGAGCACCACCAGCACGTGGATGTGCTATGCTCCGCTCACAGCCCAGCTTGGCAGGGGCAGATTTGGGGTCTAGATGGATTGGAGAAGCATGGAAGAGCAATACAGCAACTGTATCCATCCTTCTGCATTGAGCAAAGGCAGCCTGAGGAGTACACAATATGTAGGAAAAGGGGAAAAACCAACTCCAGTCACCTCTGAAGTGAGCACATTGCCAAGCACCAGTGGACAGAAGTTATAAGAGAAGTACTCCTGAAACTTTAGACACAGCATCACCTGCCTTTCCATTCATGCCAAAGAAACAGGAAAACATGTCTTTTGCCCACCCTTTTGTACTTCTGCAAAGCAAACTCCTGAGCAGCTGAATTTTGCTCCTGCAGCCACAGGCCAGACAGCCTCTTTGGGGCTGTGAAGGCTTCTTCCCTTCTCATTGCTGATTAAGCACAGCTTGTTGATCTGATGCTAATTTTGTACTTTGTTATTTATTTGTGTAACAGCTCTTAGTAAATCCCTGTAGCTAAATCCGACCACGTTTGCTGAGGACATTAAGTAAAGTTCTAAGAGTTTCCTGTCCAAGCACAGTTTTATAAACACACGTCCCACGTTGATAAAAGACCCTTTCTACTGATTCACTAGGCATTTCTTTTCCCTTTAACTCTCTCTCCTTCCCAAGTTGATCATCCTCACACATCTCTATAAGCATGGTGTGATGGCAGACCAGTTACATCCCCTCCAGCAGCATCCTTCGTGGGGCTCATCTAAACAGGAAACCAGGATGAGGAGAGAGCTGAACATGTAGGTCACAAAATTATGGCAGGGAAATGGAATCAATAATAGATAGGAATTGCACAAGGAGTAGCAGCACAGAGCCTGGACTGGCACAGGGCGAGCCGGTGCTCTGTGTACGTGGTGTCAGCCGAGGCTGGCCCAGGCTGGCTGCCGGGCACCTCCCGCTGGCCGGGGATCGGGAGCGGCTACAGAGATCCCCCTGCCACGCGTGTGCGGGACACGCTTTCTGCGACTGCTGTCACGAAGGCCCGGTAAGAGCCCACCGAGGCCCCGCTCGGGCAGGACGGCCGCGGGCTGGGTCCTCCCTCCGCCTCCCGGCCGCACACGCGGAGCTCGGGCTCCCTCTGCCGCCGCCGCCCGGCTGCACGTCTGGGACACATCTGCACAGGCAGCGGGAGCGACCGCCCACGCCCGGACAGCCCTGCCCTGCCCTGCCGGGAGGGTACGGTGCCCAAGCTGCTCCCACACACCCAGCGCCTGCAGCCCACGGCTCCTCTGCCTCACTCTGCACACGGTCCCCGGGCTGCAGCCGCCTGCTTCAGTCGCCAGGAGACTTACAAAGTGACTGAATGTGCCTAGGGAGAGAGAAAAGCTGCCCACAACCTTCCCAAAGGTTGTGACCCATGTCTTCACTCGAACAGAAGAGCCAACTGATCTCAGCTTTTCTAGGATGGAAGGCCAGGGCAGCTCCAAAAGCAGGGCCAGAATCAGTTCCTCATGAAGGTAAATTTCAGCGGGTTTTCTATCTCAGTGGCTCCAGCTGCCCCCTGAGCACTTTATTGAGCCTTATATGTCTGGGCCTGTGCTAGGAAAACAGCAAAAGAACCAGGAGAGTGTTCTGCACACACCAAGAAGAGTAGGAAATGAGAGGTGTCAGGATAGAGATGGGTTACTGCTGGAGCTACCTGAACATCAGGATCAATCATCTTCAACATTTTAGCAGGAGCACCAGAAGTCCAAGCTAGGCATAAGTTTCCTGCTGGTGAAGAGGAAGGGAGTAGGCTACAAGAATAAAGAGGTGCTGTCACCTACTGGCATACCAGAAACTGGCACAGGACTAGGACAAGGCTGCATGCTTGAGAAGCAGAACAGCCTCTGCTCTGTAAACGCAGAGAAATAGACTGGTCCAAAACATACTGGCAATCACAGACTAGCCAGTGAAACCAGGGTACATCAGGCTCTGCCAGGAAAGGGAGAAGCAGCTGTCCCACTGAGATCTCACCTGAAGCCTCCAGACCATGCTGCCTGCTTACAACCACGAGACCAGTCCTGGTGCCAGACACACTCACCAAGCCATGAGCAAGGTTTCACTGTGACTCCACAGACACCTACAGACAGGAGCCCCTCTACAACAGACAGATCATTTCAAGCCTCCAACTCTAACTCCCAGTCCACATTGCTCTGGAGAAGTTAGACTGGTAAGGCTGCCTGCAGAGAAGTGTGTTTCCCAGAAGGGCAGATGGCAGTAAAGCAGCCACCCACACAAAGGGGTGACTGCAAGGGATGTGCCTGAGGGTCCTCCCACTCCAGGGTACATAATACCACAAACCTGGGTTGGCCTGTTGCACCACACCACTGCACCATCTTGGGGCAGTCAGTCCATCCTGCTGTGGAATGCAGGAATCCTCCTGAGGGAGCTGTGAACACCCTCCAGACAGCCAAGCACTGCTGTGTGGTGTGGGTCTCTCATAACGGGTCCATGACCTGACTGAGGGCCTGCACTAGGAAAGGACTTGTTTAAAGGAAATGAGTGATAGAATTATTTAGCAGGAAAGTGTCTATATGAAAAATGTTAAGGCTACACTTCTAGTTACATCTTGGCAGATTCTAGCTAATATGAAATACAGGACTTATCAGCAATAAAAGTTACAGCAGTACTGGAAGACACTTCCAAGCAATACTCTGCAGCAGCACCTCAGGACAGGAGAGCCAGGTTACCTGGAATATCTGAACTTAACACCTCTCCAGTTTTCAACAACTGTTTAATGCAAATGGAAGCCTGACTTTGCATAAACTACGATGGCTGTGGATTTGGGAGGCAGAACCATTTCCCTGGCAGCAGGAACACTGGCATGTGGATGCACTCCAGGCCCTGCAGGCTCTCCATCCCTGCTTTCAAGAGCCACTAGCAGCAGGCCAACCTTCTCTCCTGATCGGGAAACTATCGAGATACAAGCACACGTGGTCCTCGTGTCGAGATGCTGACAGCAAGACTAACAGGGGCTGCAGGAGAGCAGCAACGGCTGCTTAGAGGAACGGCTCCTCTCCAGCACAGGTGCTGTGCCGGAGGTGTTCCCAGGCCACGCTGCTGCCCAGTGCCAGCTGGGAATCGTTGGGCTGCACCAGGACACCTCCCCGCAGGCAGCAGCGGTGGGGACAAGCCCCTCAACACTCCCGAGACTGGGGAACAAGGGGGGCTTCTCCAGCAGAGTGGGAGCGAGCACGTGGGCCGTCAGTTGAGGGAGCTCCTTCCCGCTGGACTGCTGCTCCCAGAGTCCCGCGGGATCACACAGGACATCCCGGCAGAGTCCCGCGCTCGCTCCCCGCGGGCCCGGCCCGCCCCTCGGCCCCCCGCGCACCTGGTGGCGGAAGGCAG
>WEIU01012651.1:283676-296780 GCA_013389925.1 Aegithalos caudatus | reverse complement strand
GACAACAAAGGAAAAAAGCTAATAAAGTCAAACTAGATACAATGTATTTAGCTTAAATGACCATATATATCAAAATAGTGCAGTTTGTCTAGAACATGCTAACAGAACAGTAAGCAAACCATTTATTTAATCCACATTAGAAAACACGTGTGTTTTGCTAGTGGATGAGACTGCGAAATGCAAATATTATTTCCTCTCTCACAACCAGAGCTTAAGAAAAACTTGTATCACCTGAAATAGTATTAAAATATCAGAATATCTGGGGCAATGAAGAAGCTTTCACATGAACAACTACAGTAAAGGATGGCCATGTACAAATTGTGGGGCAGTGAGTTACCCAGTGTGTCCTAGAACGGTGGCATGGTGCAGGGGGCCCCTTCCTTTCATGTCTCGGATGTTCACATTGGCCCCATTCTGCAGCAAAAATTCACAAGTAACCAATGAACCCTGTGGAATCAAAACAAAGAAACAACTCAGCACCAGATCTCTAGAATCAAACCAAACCTCTTCTGCCTTCTCACCACTGAGCCACCCAGCAAAGGAAACTAAAGGGAGTTGCTTCCATATCAACTTTAAACACTACTAGGACATAGAATTCTAAAAAAAAGCATTAACAGGAAAAATATTTCAGAAACCACTCTGAAAGAACACCATAAACACAACTTTGGCATCACATTATCATTCATTAGGGAAGCAAGCAGCTTAACAGGAACAGTGACACAGAAATATGATTATTCCCCTTGCTCTCCTCCCCCATCACCAGTACTGTGTATCACATACCCCTCGCACTGCCTGAATGAGTGGTGTTGCTTTGTTTTCTTCCACGTTGACCCAGTTTACTTCAGCTCCATGAGCCAATGCTTCTGCCATGTCAGGAAGATTTTTCTCAAAGGCAGCTTGGTACAACCGCAATCCTGGACTAGGCTGCTTGGAGTCACAGAACACTGGAGACTCTTGCTTGTCTCCTTCTAAAAAGAAAAAAAAAATTCCTTACCTAATCCCTATTTTTACAAGATACCTCTTGGAATTCTGATCAAAACATCATTTCTCTGGCAATAGGTAGCTCACTCAGCTTTTTCAGAATGCCATGTATTATTGCCCTGGTCTGCAGGGGGAATTCACAGATGCCTTTAGCTCCAGCATTCAGACACAGTCTCTTCACAGAACTATTACTGCACAGGAAACATTCTCTCCACATTACTAGCACATGTGTATATACACCTCAGTCTACATATTCCAGGCAATTTCTAAGAAATTGTTTAAGGTTTGGAATGTGTTTTACTGTAAACTGCAAGACAGGAATAAAACTCATTTTCTGCAGAGATGTAGTCATACAAATATATCTTTATCTGCAACACCTGAGTATGAGGCTAATACTGTTCTGACCTAATGCTTGTTAATAGATACCATTGTCATTTACCAATTACTTGCTGCGGCTGTAATCTTTTGGACTAAAGCATAATCTTCATCTTAATAATGGTTATACAAAGTGAACTCTGGGACATGAAGACATTGTTACCTAAAAGCTTTTACAGCATCATAATGTTTCTACAACATAATCAAAAAAGATCCAAGCCACATGCTGCCTGCCTGCAGTAACACCTGTGAACTACTGGATTTAAAACATACTTCCAAAGAGTGCTTTGATGTAGAAGAATAAGTCTGCTTTATAAGTAAAAGTTTTGGAAATTCTGAGAGGCCATACTCAAAATATCTGTCAGCAAGCTAAAATGAGCAAATAACTTAATTCATCAACTTACAGAACTTCAGAGTTGAGGGAATGATGTTTAAAGACTTGGTCAATTTCACATAAATAAGAAATGGAAAAATTAATCAAGAATGCCCAAATAGCACATAAAAGCCTATTATCTGTGACTCAAGAGGAATTCTATCTCTGCAGATTTATTTATTTATAAAAGTATCATGCATTTCAGTGAGGACTTGTCTTTCCCAAAATGCAGCATTCCTCTATCTGCAAAAAAAAAAAATCAATGTTCTGGGATCAGTCTCATCTGACTGGAAAAAAACATAGTTCTTTGAAGCCATTTAGAAGGATTAAATGTAATTTTTGGTATGAAGCCCAAAGGAAAGATCACTCAGGCAAATTTTACCCTTGCTAAAAACATTTCAAGCAGAATAGCAGACATGAATTGTATTACTAAGCATTAATATTTTTTTACAAAAAAAATGTTGCCAAGTGATTAAATTTTCATCTTAAAGTGCAAAGCCTAACACACCTGGTTCATACAAACTGTTGGCTGATATAGTGGAAGCAAGGTGTTCTCTGCTGTCATCAGCACTGGGCTGGATCCCACTGTCACTGCTTCGGACTGTTTGGGGGAGAAACTGCAATTACTATGCAGAGCTGAGGCTGCCAGCTCCTCACAGATACCATGATAATAAAGCAAGCTCTTGTACTTGGTCCTGAACACAATTTTTAAAAAATGGCTCATTCTTGTTCAGTATTCTTAATGCATCCATAGAAAAATATGAAGTCACATTTTGTAACCATAATAATAATAAATGTCAAACATAACTAGAAATGAAAAAAAAATCAGGATAAGTGAAAAAGCTTAAATTATTTCATGAAAACACTAAGCAATGCAGCAGCCTGGAGACAACAGATTGAAGCAGGGAGATGGCCACACCACACAATGGATCACTAGTGCAAATACTGAACACGCCACAGCTGTAGTACTTACTACTACGGAGTTTTGAAGAGGTATCAAAGTAGGAGAAGAGTGAATCAAGCTCATCAGGACAGAACAGAGACTCCCGCCTCGCCTCGTCGCTACTTACAGCAACCGCTGGGACATGCAGGTTAGCAAAGCACAAAGCAGGCAGGAAGGAAGGGACAGGGCAGGAAGGAAGGTTATTGGAAAAAACAAGAAGGATGGAAATACGGAGGAAGAAGGTGGTTAATATGATTCGGAATTGTAAGCGTCCCCATTCCAAATCCTTCCCCGTGTAGAAATGCACATCTGAAGAAGTCTTTTCTCCCCTACATTCTACGCTAGGCTACAACACATTAAAAAACAGATTCCACATCCTCTGCACGAGGCAGAAGTCAATTAATAGAAAAATATGTTACCTTAAAAAGATGGGTAATACAGCTAAGGAGAGAAGTGTGTAAATACCTTTTGGGGATGCTGCCCCTTGTTCCCCTGCCAAAAGGGATTTTTCAGGGCCACTGTGCCTTTTCTCTTCCTGACTTGGAGGCAAAACTTTTATTCCAGGCTCAGGCAGAGGTACTGATGCAGCTTGCTTCTCTACAAACTTTCTTTCCACATATTTTGCTCTGATGTATGCCTCCTTCTCCTGCCTGTCATATACAAAATCCCCGGAGTTAGTAAGCTAATATTTTAGTATTTTCACGTATTAAAAGAATGTCTGTTTTGTACTAAAGTCAGTAACCAAAACTGTAGCTTAGCATTGCATATAACTGCAACCTATAGCACATTTTCATTTTCAGAAAGATGCAAAGCACAGTCAGTTTCTGGATTCTTGATGAAATTTTGCATAAGGCTCAAAAAAGTAATTTTGTTAAGTTCACAAACATGTATTTGCTTTCAGACAGAGACTTTGCAAAGTGGTATGTGGAAGAAATAAACATTTGTTACTCTATGTTACCTGTATTAAACCTTCATACATTATTATGTAGTATGTTTACATTGTTAACAACCCATTAATAAACATATATTTAGTTTCTTATGTAAATATGAATTGCAACATTTGTTACAGGAACATTAAGACTACACAAGAAAACAATAAAAAGCCTTAGGTAGGCACAGCCATTAGTTCCATATCACATACTGAAGTATTTTTCCTTGTAACCTGAGGTTATCACCTTAAGACACAACAGCAGTTGTGCCAAACTGATAAAAGGGGCTGTGATTATTACACTGAAACTGCTGAAAAGCAGTTACCACTAGAAGGAATATCTAGCAAATCTCCTATTTTGTTTATATTATCATCTCTGTCTCCAAATTGCCAACACTTCATAAAATGCAGTTTTCTACACTATAAAACTACTGGACAGCAAGCAGCACATGACTGGAAAGGTAGTAAAAAAAGTAACTTTTAAGAGACATCCTATACACCAGCACAGAGCATTGGGAATCTACCTTCAAACACAGATTAGCATCAGAGAAATAGAAGACAGCAGAGCAATGATTTGAAGGCTGCTGTAAAGCAGCAGAGCTCATGTACAATGTAGGTAGGAAGATGAGAACATTCTGAGGATCAGGGAACAAAAGTCAAATGGAAGTGACAACAAAGTCACTGTAAGCAAAAGGAACAGCCACAGCACTCACACACTGAGTACAGCTGGCTGAGCTGCTACCCAGAGGAGAGGAAACAAAATCCACATGTCCACAGTGATGTTCTAGAGCTGTCATTAAAAGGAGGGAGTGAGATCACAAAAGGAACAAATGAATAGAAGCAGAAAGGAACCAACAGAAGGAATACCCAATAAAGATAGTGAGAAAAGGGAGAGAGCAAGACATACTGGTGATACAGGGAAATGAGGACACTAAAGGAGTGTAACAGTTAAGTGGCAGCATCTTTTACAGGTGGAGGCTGAAGGAAGCAACAATAGAAGGAAGCAACAGGCACTGCTGTAGAATACTACCTTTGACTTCCAGATTGTGGCTTCTTTATTCCCATTTTTTCCAACTTCGCTTCATATATTCTATTTATAACATCATTCCCCAATTCACACATAAGCTATAAAGCAAAATAAATAAATTCAAATATAGTTGCAAAAAGCTTTATCTACCCACTCAGTTTTTTTAATCTCACTCAGCCTATATTTACAACTTAGTGTTTTCACTGGTAAAAGTACACTTACAGAAATAAGCATGGGTTTATATGATACTAATGAAACAATCAGTGAATAGAGACACCAAATTCTGAGTAAGATAAAAAAATAGTCACTTCTGAAGTGTCTGAAAAAACAACCACCAGAATGACACCTGCAGACCTGATTAAAGAAGGTGCTTTTCCACCGGCTTTGCCAGGAGCTGTTCTTACCCCATCAGCAAGAGACAATTCAATCAATTGTATTCCACCTTACCTAATGGCCATTTTTGCCAAACCATATACTGATTCAACTATAGAAAAAGAACAAAGACAAAAGCCTACTTTAGGAGAATTTAACCCTATTGATTGCAATGAACAGACTTGTTATTTCTAATACCAGGTAGAATACTTAGTTCTGGTTTTTACATGTATAATACAAGAGGTACAGCTCTTTTTTTTTTTATTTTTGGAGTGGGCATTGGGGGTTGGTCGGTTGTTTTCTCAGCATGAACAAATTAATAAAAAAATTATTTAACCACAAAGCACATTGTCTTTTGTTTGTTCAGAATAGAGAAGCAATTCCCAAATGCCAGAACATTGCAGCTAGAAGCAAATGCTTTGCATGAGTTATCCATGCATGCATCCATGCACGACTTCCTATTTCAGGATTTCAGTGTCACATGATTTTTATAACCATGGTTCAAGCTAGAACTCTGGCACACAAATAGCACACAACAGTAGTTGCATGAGTATTCTCCTATAGGCCAGCAACATCTCACTGTTAAGAGCTGACATTCAAATTTTTGAGTATGATCATGCTTTAGGCTGATATATCACTTCCAAAATTTTCAGCCCACTGAAAGACATTACTGGTTTGTAAACAGATTTGCCTTTTTATATGTTGAAAGTATCAGAAGAAACTTGCTAGTCAGACTGCTCTTTGGACCCTGAAGGTGTTGGAAGTTGCTCTAAATTGCAAGTTTGTAGCACAAATTACTAGTGAGTATAAGAAAGTGTGAATTAAAACAAACCAACACACAACCATAAGCATTCTCTGCTCAAAACTGCAGGCACAAACTGGGTACAAATGTGTTTCTGCATTCAACTTTCTGATGCATAGGCTTTAGAACAACAATCTAAGCACCAAATAGAAACCTGTTTCAAAAATACCATACCTTTAGGAGTTCAGGTTCCCATGAATCCAACGTTAATGATCTTACTTTTGAAAAGTGGACTCCCAAGCTCCTAAACAACATGGAAAAAAACACTAACGTGTAACTACATATTATATCTTACCTCAGACAGATTTACCATTAATTTATGCAAATAAAGCAGTTACCTTAATTCTATTTACAAACAAGGGTCTCTAATTTTCTTTCAATATATCTTTGAAGAGGCAAACACCACCCTTGCTAATTAAGCCAATGCACAAATCAAATGCAGTTGTGAGGAGTTCCCCAACCTGTGTATCCCAGAACACTCGATGCACAGGGTGATTCCCAGGTTGATACTGGCCCAACGAGGATCTGCCAAACCACAGTCACAGCAGGCAGCATTACCAGGAATACACTGGACTCGCTGCAGAGCACTCTCTCCTTTCAACAACTTCTCTTTTGTCTCACTCCCAGATTCTAGGCTCCCAGTAGAAGGGGATGATTTCTTTTCCTGTTTCTAAAAGAGAAAAGACAAACCAATTAAGAAACACATGCTAAACTAAAGAAATTAAAGTCCTGCAGATACTGACTGTGCACTAAAATCCAAGAAAAGTCTCTTCTGCCAAGGCCAAGGAAACCCACAGAACTATAAAAAAGGTTTAGGTTTTCAGAAGATATATAAAACTAAATATAATAATATCCCATGATTTTAGTTACACTACAGAAAAATCTCGAAAAAACACATAGGCCATGGTAATATTAACATGATGAAGTGAAAGACAGATTAGATATAATTTACAGCCTACAAAATTTCATTGCATCTCCACTGGAAGACAAACAATGATTGCTCATTTCCTTCCCTCTCATTAAAGAGGTTTTATATATTTAAAATTTTCAGGACCTAAAGGGGGGGTTGTTGTTTGGTGGATTGTTAAACTCACCTCAGATTCATCCCCCTTCTCTCTGTATGCTGTGGCAATACTGGTCTGAACAGCCTTAATCCACGCCTGCCGCAGCTTCTCCGAGTCAGCCTGAAGCATGCAGCTCCTGGGACAGATCAGAAAGGACTCAGAGACAGGGCCCAAGCAGCTGACATCCAACAGCACATTGCTCAGGGCTCTGTTGATAGGGAGCAAATCTCTTGCTATCATAAGTATATTGTTGAGTAGGCATCATCTAAGATACACATTTATTTTAGGATAACAAAACAGCTGAGCCTCTGTGAGCCGAAAACTCCTTATTTCAAAATTATTTGCAGGTAATACTAATAGATACAGAAATGACTCTTCCAAAAACACTGACAATGGCTTAGCTTCCTATTCCTTTTCTTATTCTGAGTTTTTCTTTTTTATATCCTCAAATGCATTTTACCCTTGTGACACAAGACACAGGTATCAGTCCTTGAAAACACAATTTCATTCATTAAGATCAAGAGAGAATAATTTTAAAGCTCTCTGACAAAGAATGAACTACTTTTCTCGTCAACAGTAGAAGAAATTCATGAAGTATAGAACTATTCCAACACATATGGTTGAAAAAAACACAGCCAAGCAAGAGAAAAATGCATGTTATAGTGAACCACAGCTGGGGATGCAAACATCAGTATGGACAGCAACCTATTCAGAAGAGAAATCTAAGGAGGACTGGAGAGTGCAGATGACTTCCAAACCTAAAAGCAAGTTGACCTCATATCAAAAACTTAAATATGGTCCTATCTCACAATCACTAATGAGGAGTTCATGTCCTGCCCTTGCTGTGGCAGGATGCCAAAATTCCCTAAGTACGGTCAATGCACTGCTGGAGCTGAAAAATAATTTTATTTGGTAGTTTCATTTAGGGCATTCTGAAGTATAATTTAACATCACTGAGATAACAGCTTATTTATGTGCTTCTCTCTCATTGCACCAATCAGAAATGTGAAGAAACTGAGACCTATTTTCTACATTACTAAGCAGCTGATAGTATCAGTTACTACTAAGCCACAGCAGAGCTCTGCACCACAAGGCATTTATGCAAAAAGCACAAGAATGCATGTTTATTTTAATGCCAAAAGTAAACTAAATACCAGGGACACTTCTCACAGCATCACTTACTTTCAGCCAAAATTTCAGAGAACAGAATTTTTCAGATACTTTTCCTGTTTTGATCTATCCCAAGTGAAATGTTAATCTTACATTTTAAAACAACTACATGTAATGATTTTTATTTTTAAATAAACATACTCCATTTGCTTCTCCTTACTTTGTTGGAGAAACCACCTCAAAACAGAAACGTCTTTCTATGTCTTCACAGTGTTTAACTGTGCAGAGCCGCAAGTCTTCAACAACCACCGTGGGATTATCCTGAGACAAGAGTTAACAAAAAAGTCACAGAGAAAAAACAATGTACTTGATAATAAGATAATAATTTAATCCTGGGTTATTAATCATTGGATTCTATTTGCCTCATTACACTAATTTTTTCCTCCAAAAATAAAATTTCAACTCAGTGGATTTGGAGTTACTTATATATATATCTGGTATATATTTAGATAAATTTTAATGTTTAAGTCATATTCAACGAAATTTTAAGTTTCCAAACTTTGGAGAATTTATTTCTACCTACAATCCAATTTACTGAATAATCAACACCTTAAATTTAAACAGCAGTATTTAAACTACAAAGATACTCTAAGAAATGCAATTAACTCACAATTAAATCAGAGAATTTGTACCTAAATCAGCAGTATTTTAAGTGCCAAATAAAAAAACCAAGAAGCTGAATGCAGTGGTTTTGAACATTTGATTCAATTAATAAGAATTCCATTCTGAGCTATCAGCATTTTGAAGGTGCAGTTAAAAAAGAGCAACAAGGATTTAAAAACACAAAATGCCCAACCAAACATGCTCACACAAACTCAACTGTGTGTTTCCTTTCCCACCACAGAAATGAAGCCCCTTGATTTGACAGCATCAGATAACAAGGAACAGCCTCTGATCCCGGTCTGTTTGCAGTGAAGAGGAATTAATTCCCTTAATCTCTTTCCTCTTTTTTCCCCCCACTGTTACCATACAATCTCTATTTTTTTTTCCCAACCTGAAGAACAGCTACAGCTCCTCAGTGCAAAAGCAGATTCTAGAACAGCAAACAAAGGAGCAGGGGCCCAAAACCTGACTGAAAAGGCTTCTCTGGCTTGGGGCAGAGCTGGACTTGCTGCTTTAACATAAAACTGCTGCACTTCCCACCAGCAACAAGGCAGATACTGACTGCTGAAAGACTGCATTTTCAGTCCTAAATAAAACTATATATAGCAGCCCTGACTGCTTCATAACAGAAGATTTTGTGCTTTTTCCCCCAGTTGCTGAATTGGGTGTGTGAACCAGTAAGTAACTGGAGGGAGCAAGTCCTGAAGGAGTTAAACACAACTGCTCAGAGAACAGCATGGAATATTTGACTGCGAGCAAGTGAGCACAAGTCTTTTGGGACCAACAACCTTTAAAACTCTAAGTAGGTTACAAAACCCACAGCAAATAAAGTATGTGCTTACAATCATTGCACAGGAATCTCAGAATCTGTCAGTGTAGCTATTAGTCTCATTTTACAAAGGGAGACACTAATTTAGAAAAAAGCAGTATGTTGTTGAAGATGGCACGGGATGCCACATCAGCAGTTTCCCCAGTCAATCAGGAAAATCATCACCCAAACCCCAAACTATCCCAAGCCACTTTTCAATTCCTACCTTAAATTTCTTCTGGTACACAAG
Organism: Aegithalos caudatus; assembly: GCA_013389925.1. NCBI lineage: Eukaryota > Metazoa > Chordata > Aves > Passeriformes > Aegithalidae > Aegithalos > Aegithalos caudatus. The sequence goes on along the minus strand of WEIU01012651.1, from coordinate 287,084 downwards.
TTGGTTATTTTGTATTGAGAACCAGCGCCTATTCAAATGAAGAGACATCCAGAGAATACATAACTGATTGTACAGTGCTGACTTGACTGAGATGTGCTAACATACAGTCTACAAAGAGACTGCATAAAAGAATTCACAAAAGTAATACTGCAGTCAGTTTTGGCAAATATTTCATGAGAAGAAAAGGGAAAGCAGAGACAAAACAGAAAAGAAAGCAAGGTTCAAATAATTTGAGTCCTAAACAAACACATTCATGTTATGACAACATTAGTTAAGCTATCACACAAAACACTTTCATTTCAAAGAACATTTCCTTCTGTATTTTAGCAGCAAGTTACAATTTTAAGTAGTTGTTTGATAACACAAATTCAGATCATTTGAATAACAAAAATACTTATAACCCATGTAAACTAATCCTGAAATATTTTTAGGAGTAAAACTAACTTACTAAGGCACTGAAAATACTTTGGTGTTGCTATTCCATGCAGGTTTAATATCTATCTACATTGGGCATGTCTTAAAATTTTTGATTGTGAAATAAAATCATTGCATATAAAAACTANAGAGAAATTGAAAAAAAAAACAAAAAAAAAAAACCCCCCAAAAAAAAAAAAAAAGAAAAAAAATAAACAAAAAACCTCAATGAAAACCTTTTAAGTAGGATCCCAACTTAAGCCTCAGCTTTGAAGGAAAATAGTAATAAAAGATTTAATGAAGGCATCCTCTAAAACCCAAAAGATAATAATATAATGCTTAAAAACTCCTCTGAACTGTATCCTTCCTTGTCAAACTCACTGTTCACACAGGATACATATCAGAGAATGGAAAAATCACTCACAATTTGAAAAAAAAAAAACAAAAAACAAACTCAGGTATCTTAACAATGATGTTTTATCAGACCACTGAATGAAAAAAAAACAAAACAAACAGTAGACATAACCATGACTTTCTAGCTCTTCTGGGATGCACAAAATAAAAGCTAACCAATTATCACAGTTTCATTTTCACTGACAAAAATGAAGGGAATGTAAAAAATAATTCAGTGAAATTTACACCTTGTTTTGTTCAGGTTTACAATGCAAACCTATGTTTACCACAGCATCATTCCTCATTTATCTTCAATACCCCAACTTTACCACACATCACTTTTTCCTGCACTGCCAGTTAGTTTGAATGGTAACAGTAAACAAAATATTATGTTGCAGCAGATCTTGTTATTCTCCACAAGCTGCTGAGCTTCAAGCTACAGTTTACTAATATTATTAGTAACAAGAGGCCCCATGTATTTATTCAATCACCACAAGCCATTCATGGAAAGAAGTGCACAAAGATGGTTAAAGAAAAATTAATATATACAAAAATGTTAGATCCAAAACAGAAAATCTAGTATTTGTTAGAAAGGTTAATGTTTCTTAGACAGATGAGATTCTACCTTTTAAAAGTCTTTTCAAATGTTGTGCAGATATATTTAATTTAAAAAGCAACAGGATCTCCTGTCATCCTTGACTCTTTCAATTTTTGAACAGCAGTAGTTTTAGTCACTGCTACTGAAAAGGTATCATCTTTACTATCTGTTTACAGATGCAGTCAGTATGCCCCAAATATAAGGCAGGTTATTGCTAATATTCATATAGGAAACTTAACAAAAAAGCAGACTTGAAAAGGAAATAAACTCACGTCTTTCCTCATGTGCTTTATTTTTTGAACTGAACACAGAACAACATGAAAAGCGGTGCTTAAGTGATAAAGGGAGTGCTAAAGGGGAAAAAAAAGCAGCCTTGCCCCAAGACAACGAGCAATGGAGCAAATCCCTAATAAGAGCCTTAGGAAGTGCAATTAACTTCATTAATGCAATGCTTCATTTGTTCTACAGCTAGGTATTTCATGAATTACTCCAGTAAACAAGCTCTACTATCATCAGTTGGATATAAGTGAACACACAAATTGTAACACAAATTTGTGCCATCTCTAAAACCTAGTCTAGAAGTTTTGAAAGTATTTCAGTCCCTTTTTTCCTATTAGAGAAATTAAATCCATTAAAGAAAAAAATTTCAGTTCAGGCAAAAAGAGTGGAGGTTTTGGTGCTTTTCTAAAAGAAACTTTTACTGAATGAGATCAACAATTTAGCATGTAGCATAACCTGTAGACCACACTTTAGAAGTAGATGTCAGAGTTAATACATTTTATTTTTTGCTTAACAAGATGGAAGTGTCAGGCTGCCCTCCAAGGTGTCAGCACCACAGCAGTTTTATTCAGGCCAAAATCTTGGAGTTATTCCTCATTAACCAAATACCATCAACAAACTCTGTACTTTTCTGTAGCAAACAGACTGCTGGGGGTCTATACCAGCATCAGCCAGGAACTTCTGAGGTACAACCTCTCCACTGAAGGTGCTGCTATGGGCCAACCCACACCTATCAGGTTCTAAGAATAATTTAATAAACCTTCAGGCATCGTGTGTGCAGTAAGTACTGATTATTACCAAAGCTGCCTCAAATGTGTCCTTCTGTCAAAAGCAAGAGAGAAGCATGATGGAGGAGAAAACATTCTTGGGAATATTAAAGTAGTTCACACTGTCTCACTTCGTAGTGGTTAAATACAGTTGCTCCTGTTTAGCAACTGAATATTCTCCATCATTTATACCTACACAATTCCAAACTGTATTTATTAAATAGAAAACAATAAAAAATCTATAGAAAAAAAAATCCAATTTCTGAGAACTGAAAGTTATACTGAAAAGAAATATAAAATTTGAGTTTCACATAAAAAGTGAATTGTGCTTTGTGATTCTCAGAAACACTTTTCACCTCTAGTTGCTAGGAGCACACAATTAAAACAGAGTAATTAAGAATGCACAACATTTAAAAGTACATGTCTATTCCCAATGCAGTTGATAAGAAAAAATTATTTAATCAACTTCAATTGGAAAAAAGCAAGACATAGATCTTGCATGCTCAGAAGTTTTGAGTGCAGAAACTTGGCTTTAATTCCTTTTTTAGCTAAAAACTAGCTCAATCTTTCTAAATCTTTTAATGGAGTTGAGCAGCAGGTATACTGGCATCCCAGGCAGAATCCTTCTGTTATTTTCTTAGACTGAGTCACTTATACATCCATTGCAAGTAATCAAAATTAAATGCAGGGTTAATGGAGAGCTTTTTGCGTGCCAAGGAAACATTGGGAAGGTATAAAAGAAGCTGGTTGGTACCTGATGTGATCTGGCTTTTTCCTGTCATGTGAAAAAATGGGGTAGGATTAAAACATAAGGGAAAGGAGGAAAAGGGATGAAAAATGCAAAATGAGCAAAATAAGAAAAGAATTAGCATGATCTGAAAATACAGCAGAATTAAAAAGGAAAAACATCTATTGCATCCAATCTAAAACCTATTTAGAACATCCAAGTGGTTTGAC
>WEIU01012651.1:245392-272601 GCA_013389925.1 Aegithalos caudatus | reverse complement strand
ATTCCCCAAAAACTGATAAATTACTCCAACTTACCAGCTCCCAAACATAATGAAATCTGCTAAAGATTTGCATCTTCCTGCCTCAGTGATGCCTGCCACTCCTTGTCTAGTTAAAGGCAACACACATTTCCTCAGTCTTTTCTGTCCAAACTGCCATGTAATCACATTTTCCTCTGGGTTTGGAGAACTGCTGCAGAAAATGCAGCTGTCTTTTCCAATGCCAGATCTATGCTTTGAAGGTGTATACAAGTATGACAGGAAACTTTTGGATCATTTATCATGCCACACTCTCAGTCAGAATTATCTAAAATACTGAGCCTTCTCATGAAATGCATTTAGTGTCATTTTAATTACTTCCCTGACTGAATNTAGAAGTGGGTTATGTAAGTGAAGCATACAGCATGCTTTCATGCCATTTTTTCCCCCTTTTTCTTTAAATGTACATGGGGTACAGCAAACCAGCTGGCAATGGAAAAACAACTTTCATCTCCAGAAATAATACTAATCTGGTGTGTCACAGAACACTTAATATTCTTGACAGTGTTTCAGTGAATGCATTTTTGCATGAACGTATCAATTCATCACACATACATGATTTATTTCAGAGCATGTTTTCTGTTTCACTGAGTATGAGATTTTCTTGTTCCTAGAACAAAACCCCCCTACTTTTCATTAGCAGAGCTTTTGATTTACTTTGAAAATTGCTATCAGGCCATGAAAACTATTCAAACCATTTTACCAGTAAATCTTAGGAACTATATTTTAACATTGAATGTGTAACCCAAATGTGGGGTTGTTTTTTTCTGTTTTTGTTTGTTTTTTTTTTACTTTAGAGAAACAGCATTTTAAAAGTGTTTTTTTAAAGGCAGTAAATGGGAGACCATAAATACTAAAGAAAACACTAACCTGAAAAATTAGGCCAGCATGTACTAAACAGGAGACAGTAATTGTGCAAACCCCCCATTTAGAAAGTTGCTTCCATTCCCTTTCCATTGGCAAGAGATGTTTGTCATGCTTAAGCTGAAAAGTCCCTCGAGGAAGGGTTTAAAACAACAGACACCACAAAGTAACAAGGTTTACAGTCCAAGACAGAGGGAGAGAATGCCAGAGTGTCATTGAGCAAACAAGTCATCTGAAATACAAGCACACCTCTGGTTTTAGAGACAGGAATTAGTCTGCACGACTTCTCAACAGCAGCTCTGGTTTATGCCTGCTTTGTGATTGTGGTAGCATCTGGTTTCCCATTACCTTGTTTACTCAAGATGTTAAAAGTTTTCAAATCATTCTCACTCCCAGTTATTTCCCAAGCAGTTCTTTGGAAGCAGATTTTCACTTTAATGAAAAAGGGACTTGAATAAAACAAAAACTATTTGAAGTTCAATGCAAATACTTTTCCTGTATCATCTCCCTCGTTTTAGAACAAAATATTAGCTCTGACACAATACCAAAAAGTCATGAGACTGTTTACAGGTGCAATTTATTTTTTTAAATATTCCTTAATTAAACACGTTGCTACAGTGATGGGCTGCAAACTACTCAGAAAACAACAGTTGTGTCTAATGTATTGACACCGTGACACTACTCTTTTAATATTAATCTTTCCTTATAAAAATATATTGCAAAAATTTCCCAGAATGATCATGAAATTTCTAGACTGAATCATAGCAAGTGTTGCTCCAGTTTAATACAGAAAAAATAATTTCTTACACTGAAAGAATTAAATAAAAAAATGTTTCCTGCATATTTGCTGAGTAAATAGACCAAAAAACTTATAAGCAATTAAAAAAAGTAAATCAGATTATCAGCTCTGCTAAAAAAGAAATCACACTGTATTGGTGACCAAGCCCTTCCATGACACTTTTAATAGCCTCTCCATCAACAGCCTAATTAAGTAGGACAATGATTATACAGAAAAGTGAGATGGGTTATTTAATTAGTGCAATTATTCTGCATGCATATGCACATATATGCAAACACAGGTAGTAGGTGGGTAGGTGTGTGCACGTATGCACTTACCTATACATTTCAGAAAAGGAACTGCTCTTTATCCACACAATGAAGCAAAGGCATCATTCTGAAGCATTAGATTAGAACTTCAGTATATTAAATGCATATATACCTCATGGAATATTCAACACAATAAGCTTCAGAAGTTTCAGTTGTTATAAAACATGGAAGGATTTGGCATTGCAAGATTTGGGAACATAGTGGAAAGCAACATGACAAGACATGGGAACAGGGAATAAAGTTGCCATCCAGGACAGGGTGACCAGATGACAAGTAGTGAAAAAAAAGAACAAGATCCAAAGTCTAAGGCAGCTCTGAAATCCTGATGAGCTGGAAGCTAACTTGGTGCAAAGGTTGGGAAAAGCAAGTAGGAGGAGACAAAAACAGACAACGTGATTTGAATAAGAAACAAAGAAAGTGATTGGACAGGCTACAAGAGGAATCTCCAATAAAGCACAGTCTAGACATTATCAGCACAAAAATGTGACAGTGACTTCACTGATAAGGACAGGAGACAACATTTACAACTTAAAACACAGGACTTAAAAGGACAACATACAGTACATTCTTACCACCCTGATTATATTTTAGAGACAGCATTAAATTGTCAATTAAAGTAAGCAACAATAAAAATAACATCATTGTGCTTGTCACTCCTTCTAGAAATCAAGAACATTTATATTACACACAGATATGGCTTGTCAAGTTTCGTGAAGCTTAAAAGTTTCAGTAATAATTGAAACTAGTAGAAGTAGTTTACCTGTAAAGCAGCCTTAAGCAGCATTTGAAGAAAAAAACAAAGACTGTAAAGACCTTGGCAACAGCAGTGACCATAATTCATGGTAACTAGTTATTATTTCTATGGCCAATTAAAAGATAATTGCTCATAACTTACATCCTTCACCAAGTACCACAGTTATCTTAACAGAGAACCTCTCAACTACTGTCTATTCCTGAAATTGAGCCTTTAAGCACAAAAGACCTTAAAATTTGACCTTCAACAGCAATTCTCCAGTTCCATCTTTCCCATTTCCCTCTTTTCTTCTCCTTCCTTGCCTGTAGTTATCTCCTGAATCCAAGCACAGCATGTCAGCTCTGCCCTCATCATCACATCTGCTCAATTTCACAGCAATCCTAATGCTTCCCACCAACTTCTAAAGGGATGACAGGATCCACCAATAAAAATGTTTCCAGCAACCAAAAATGTTCTCTTTTCCCATTAGTATTAATATTGGCTCCTACTAAGGCTACCCAATTTATAATCTCAGCATGTTTTCATTCCTGAATTTATTTAGTTATCAGATTTCATTTTTATTAGGTAGGATTTTTTAATTTATGCCACCTGAACAGATATTGAATGTATTTGAATGAGAGTAAGAAGTGTAGCATTACCTTTAAACTTGTATCTAATCCCTTTCAAAAGTGCCTGTAGTATTAACTCACTACCAGAGAGTTTAGTGGAAATATTTTTAACTTCTAGCATTATACCTACAAAACCAATACTGATCTAGAGCTTCTGGAACATCCAAACAACAGAAGTCATTCCCCCAACATGAATTACCTAAATTTCTCTCAAGAAGTAAAGAATTATTGCACAAATCTTCCCCAAAACACCAACTAAATATTCTCAATTTCATATCTGCGCACAGCTGAAGCAGAACATTAGACACTCCTTACCAAAGTTTACTTTTGCTCTTCATATGCAACAGCAGCTGCCACACAAGCTCCAAGTGCTGTACTTGGATTTGGCACAGTCCAAAGTGAAACCTATGGCTACAGGGCTGTGCAGCACACACCCCTCTTCTACGAACACACAGCATGAAAACACAGAAACCTGTACAACTTATTCAATTCAAGAGGTAATAGGAATCAGAAGTTCTACTGAAATGCTAGAATCCCAGCATTCAAATAAATTCTACTGTTGTATTTATGTTTCAGTAAAAACTAAGCATAATATTTTGGTCAGTAACACCAAATTAATATCTGCAATCCAACCCTACACTTAATGACGTGTCAGTCTGTCTCTCTGCACTAAAAATACCACCCCTTGTAGTTGTGATGCAGAGATTCTGAGGAGAGATGCTACAGATAAAGTGTGTGGAGCCTGGCTTTTACATTCTGTCAAGTACCTTTTGTTGAATAGTGGAATGCTTTTGCTCCATATCTCTCTTCTCCTTCGCAGCATCTACAGCCAACTGATCCAGCTGTAAAGAGAAACAGAAAATTGGATCTTTAAATTACCATAAGAAATTTGGCTCAGTAGATTTCACAATGCTGACAAAAAAAAGGACACGTCTAGACATTGCGAGACTTTTATTTTATTTGCATAGTATAATTACTGCTTTGTCACAAATTGTTTACCTTGAATAACCACTGAAGCCTCGTTTAAAGCACTGCTCTGCCACCCTGAATTAACCTCTACAAAGGTGTACATTTCTTGTAAGCATTAGAAGAACTGTTTCAAAGAGCAGCATGGTGCCAAGCATATGCGACTGTGTACCGCATTGGTGCTCAATCTCCCAAGAAGATGACTCATGCTTTAGCTGCTCTTGCTGGCCTATGCAGCAGCACTGGTAGGAGCAGCAAAAACTAGAAGGAACAAATGCTATGGATTTTTCCCTCCACAAAGTGGGAGAACAGCCTCAACCAGGATTTTCTGTCGATAGTCTCGATTACCTGATCAAGTATTTGAGCAAGATTGCTAGAAATCCTATGTAGAGACAATCAAACTAATTTTGGGAAAAAAAATTGTTTTTAAAATAACAGAGATTGTCACAGAGAATATTTAAGTTCGTATCCTTACAAAGTCTGTGATATAAAAAGAGACACTACCCAAAAAATTTCCTTTTACAACCACAAAAACGGAAAAAAAGAAGAGGAGGAAATTTCAGAAGCCCTGTAAGAGAAAGTTGGACCGGGGTTTTCTTCTGTGGTGGTTGTTCGTTTCAGTTGGTTTTGTTTTATAGTTTTGATTCTTTGGGTTTTGCTGTTTGTTTGTTTTATGCAGGCCCTCATGTTTAAGTAAGAAATGCAGCAGAGAAGCAGATGTTGCCTGAAAGAGTTGTTTTGGTAGGGTTTGTGCAGCCCGTACCGCAAGGCCGCCATTACCCCGGTGCCTCAGCGAGCAGAGCGCAGGGCCCAGCCCGCAGCTCTCTGTCCGTGGGGCAGGGCTGGCTCTGCTCCAGCCCCACAGCAGGAACAGCAGGAGCAGCGTGCAGCAGCACCAGCTCCCAGCTGGGTCATCACTTGGCACAGATGCCTGACACATCCTCTGATCCACACAGAGGATCCCCTCCGCCCTCTCTCAAAACCACAAGTGTCAGGCCCTGTCAGCTCAGGCCGTTTCCCCAGTCTTTGACTTCCCCTGCTTGACATGATATAAATGAGAAAATAGGCACAGTAACAGGCCCTCACATCCTTGTGCTAGACAGTCTCCAACAATTATGGAGACATTAGAAAGCTGAGAAACATCTGGATCCAATTCCATACTCTGTTACTTTTTTTAACTCTTCTCTCCCTGTCTTCCCCTCTGGCTCAAAAGGCCGTATCACCTGCACACTTTTACATGTACTTGTGAACAGGAACACCTTGAAGGCTGAAGTGTCCAAATGCCACATCTAAGCAGCCATAGGACTTAAAAATGACACAAGAGCCTCTAAAACAGAGACTGGGTGCCAAGACTGTTTTACATCAAGAACCCTCAGAAACCCTTTCCTTTGTGATAAAGATGAGAACTAAGTCAAGTGCTGTTCAAAACTTTATAGGTATCAAGTTTCTTGCTAAAACTTCAGGTTCAGGAATCTGTACATGGCCCCCAAGAAATTCTTCTTTCTACCCCATTAGATGAAACAGTAGGCAGTCACTCAGGGTAGGGCAAGTACCTCTAATTTATCTTGAATACAAGTGTTTGAGGGTACATTTACCACAGCCAAAAATAAAATTCTTAAAAGCAGCTCATTCCATCAGTTACTTTTTTTACTATGGAGACATCATTGCACCATTCCTATCTGCAATCTCAAACCAGAGTTTCCTCCTTTTCACTCAGGTGAGCAGCACATCAATTGTCTTAAAAGAGGCCAACAGCATACAACTATGTAAAGCTGTGCAAATCACAACTAAACTATCAAAATTCCATTCACAGCATTACTGGGTAATTTTCAGAAAATTGGGTTTTTTGAACTACTGCATTTACTGGTAAATGTATTTTTATAAATATAGTGCTCTAACTGGCATTCTGAGGAGAATTAAGTCAGACTAAAATATTTAGCTTTTTGAGTCATCTCAATGAAAATTCAAATGTTTTCTTTTTAAGCTAATACCACATTTCATACGAAAAGAACCCAAACCCATAGTTTCCATGCAAAAGCTCATATTATGCTTGCACACTATTAAAGATCCCCACACAATGATCTGATTCCCAAGGAATCCTATCCTGACCTGAAGGATCCAGAAAGCAAAATTGCTTAATCCTATTCCATCACAGTAGAACATTTACTTTGAAAATACCCACAAAAATAATTCAAAATTATAACTATACTATTTAAGAACAATTTTATTACTTCAGATGCTATTAACCCCTGTAATTAAGATCATACACAAAATTCACCTAGGAATGAAAACTCACTCACCAACAGAAGGAATCTAACAGCATTTTCACAAAAATCCAGAAAATCCCCGTTATGTCACAACATATTTTGTTAAAAGCACAAGCTTCAACCAGTACAAGCTGCAAAGCCATCAAGCATTAAAACTTTCAACAGTTCTTTACAAATCTGCTTCTGTCATGAAAAATATCCATTACTTAAATGTCAAGGTCTGCTACGAAAGAACAATTCGCAAGTTGTACAACTTTAGGATCTTCAGTCTATCCTTGCTCCAACTGCAATATATTTAAAACATTTTCTAAATTTAACTCCTTCAGTTGCTATGATACCAGCACCAAAATGAATGTTATACTGTGCTCCTTACCAGATCAAGCAAAAGCATGACCAGACATTCAAAAATAACCTTGTGATTTCTTGCTTGAATCACGTCAATGAAACAGAAACATTGAAGCCTGGCTGATAGCATAACCCACTATCAATTCCATACTTTGTGTCTCCTTTCCCTATCCCCTCTTCCACAGAAGAACAGGACACACCTGTTATACAACCAGACTCTACAGCTCAACACTTAAAACCCAGACTGAAGGGTGTTGAAGAATAAAGGGCACAACTATGGAAGAGTAACATCCACGTGAACTGTTCAAGTACCCCTATTACACCAGGACCTGACATGTCTCCACACATAATTAAGACCCACAGAAACCCAAGTGGGGCCTAGTCTAGCAGAAAAATAACTATTCAGCCATTGGGTTGTTGGAGTTGTTTTCTACAGCTCCCAATATGATCCATGCACAGCTCAGAACAGTTTCATATCTTAGACATTCAATGACAGTCTACTCAAGATGAATGTAAAAGTTTGCTGTAATTTATTTGCCTTTTTACCTGGACAGACACTTAAAACTTTAGTTGGCTGCTTTGTGGATCTGTTTGGGAAGTGGTATTAGAACAGTTTGTATCAGAGCAATTGTTTCAAGTCCTCAAATAGAGGCAAATAGAGAGTACTCATATAATTTTCACTGAAAAACAAGTCAAGACACTGCTGAGTCTCCTTCCTTTACCACAGACAGATCTTCATTTGAATACTGTATGTTCCAATCTATCTGCATAACCATTTTCAATGCCTCCTGTGTGCAGTTGGCAGCCATCAAAGCTTTTTATGAGCCCCTCACTGAAAACACCAAAGAGTTAATTGTCTGTTCTTAAACAACAAAAATGGGCAAGAAGAATTCCATGCAGGAACTAAATTTTGCACTACTCATTAAAATCATACTTCCATTTTATGGTCTAAGTTGCTAACACCAAAGTTATATTTGCACACATCAAAATCTAATTATGCAGACTGCATAATTTATGTAGTAAATAAAGGATATGAGTAGAAGGTAAACCAGTCTAATCTACTTTTATTATTAGATGTATTTACAAACAGGGGTCATATACAAAAATTTTGAAATCCAAATAATCCAGTACCCTGAATATCACAATGCACCTCACAGAGCAGTATGTGGCTATGCTGAAGTATTTAAATCCTAAAGGTAGTATTAGTTTTAGTAAACAGACAACTTTCAGTTTGTAACTATTTTTATTCCTTTCATTACAGTATATTTATGTTTTGCCTTTATCATACTACAATTCCCTTTTTGCTGAATAATCTATGAAGTACCTGATATGTAGGCATATATCAGTATTTCTTCCATTTCAGCACATAGTTATGCATTTTAAAAATAATTTGTTACCTGTGCACCAAGATCTTTCATGTAGGGCTCAAGTTCACTAAACAGATCATAGCCTTGATGGAAAAAAGCCAGATGTGCATACATAAACGACAACATCTAGAAGGAACAAAGTAAATATTTATTCTCTTAAAATTATATCCCATATTACATAAATATATCACTTCATTCACATAACCTACAATTTCAGGTTTAATTTCTCCTCTCATGTCCCGACACTCTTACATTAATACCTCAAAATAAACGTGCAAAGTAAAGGAAGAAAAGAACCAAGCCAAAAATCTCAGAAATCAGTTGATAGTATTAACCCCATGAGCAAAACAAAAGAAATCTACTTAATGCCAGAAAACTACTTTTAATTCACGTCAGCTGAAATTTGTCATCTCCTGTTTATCTGGGACATGTAAGGTAGAGAGGGGCTATAGAATATTTTACTAATGATTTAAACCCATAACCTTTATGAACATAGCTGGGAAGACTGTCTGGCCTTAAAACAGAAAACCAGTTGGGAAGGTGCAGAGCAGAATAGCAGGCAGTTATAAACCAACCCAAGTAAAGTTTCTACTTTCTAAGGGATTAAGAAAATAATGGGAGAACAACTTAAGACATTTAAAAGAAGAGCAGTGTTTAATTTGTTACTCTCTATCTCAATAAACTTCTGAAAGAGATAATGGGAAGTAGAAAAGGGAATACAATGTGAAGAAAATTGGCATGCAGGTATAGCTTTATATTATTTTAGCAGATATCATACTATTCGTATTAAAATTGGCCCTGTTCTTAGAAAGAGCAGAATTCATCTTAGAGTAGATTATAAGTAGTACTTACTGTTTACAAAGTAATATAAACCAGACCTAAACAGCAGAATTCTTGGCAAACAAAATTTGATTTTAACCATGGAACACATACCAAAGGATGAGGAGTAGTGAAAACCTATAAGTGTTCAAATCTTAACCAGAAGGATTGTCAAAAACAGTTAAACATGTATGTCCAGCTACAGCAAAGGCCCAACTGACAATCACCAAACTGCCAAATATACTGGTAACATTTTGATCAACAAAAGGACTAATTTTTTACTGCTTTGTGGTCATATTTCTAATTTCAGATAGATAAAAATATTTGATATACAGAGGATGAAGTATATCTTACCGATTTTAAGATTTCTGCTCTCCTTTTAGATTGAAGAACATTGATCTAGGAAAAAAAAACAAGCAATTTCTTTTATTCTAAACTTCGTATTTTATTTGCAATTTTCGCCCCAAATAATCACATCCAAGCCTAAAATACTGGAAGAAGACAGCTCAATATCAGACTTCCCAAAGTATTTTTAAAAGAAGATGCACTCTAGCTCTGTCATGATATCAAAGTGATGCAATCAGAGAACACTTGCAAAGCTTGAGTTCCACAGTGATAAATAACCACAATTCTCTTATATCAGCAGGGAAAATAAAAAACACCACGTGCCAGCTAGAAGTAACATAATATACCTTTGAAGCAAGGAAAATTGGTTCTCATTTTCAAGAGATTGAATTCAAGATGTTTCAAGCAGAGTGAGCTAAGCCAGCCCACCAACTCCTTGCAGAAGTTACACTCAGCACTGCTGCCAGGGCAGAGGGAAGGATGGGGGCAGGGTTGCCTTTTTCCTCAGATCACAGGATTTAAGTAGCCCAAAAGTAGTCCCAGGCAAGCAAGAATGTAATAGTTTCAATAAGTAACTTGCCATGTATACCTGTGCTTTGAATCTAGCTGAAGTCACTGATTATTGGTGCTGCCCCAGAACTTGAGGAATTTTATGTTATATAGAAAAAATAATGAAGTTTTCACATTCACCTAGTTTCCTTATCTTCTTTGTTCCCTAATCTTTAAAGGTTGCCATATAGAAATACAGATTTTACTTTAAAAGACCCACTTAGCAGAAACAGGCATGATTTTGCAATTTAAGACCTCTATGTCAGTTTAGAATTTCAGTAAAATAAATAAACTTGCTGAAGTTATAATTAAAACCAGATTCCACTTCTGTACTTAAGTGGTCATTATTTTGGAAAACTTTCTGCAGCAAAAATAATTAAGATTCGTTTGTACAGAATAAACCCTCAGACTGTGAGGCAAAGAAAAATAAAAATAAAAGGAAAACAAAGGTTTTGTATTACAGTTTAAAGCCAACCTAGCTACAAGGAGACCACAGTTGTGAAGCCACTTTCCCCGAAAAATCGCACAAGTAGAAAGAATTCCTAAAACTAAATTGATTTTTGTCCACGTTGAGAGATGCTGAAACTGTTCCCAGTTACTCTAAATGCATCTTTATCCCAGGAACTGCTCACACTTTGAACATACAAATTCCAGGAGGCAAACAACCTGCAATTCAATGCACACTCAAGGAACTGGCCTACTACAGTAGTGACTGCCAGCTTCCCCCACCATTTAGTGCTGGTACAAATAATCCTGTGGAACATAATTCACATGACTTTTTAAATGCCCACATGACCTTAGTGTTTAAAAAACAGGAGTTCAGAGCTGACCACTGACTACCATGTGTGTGAGCATCCCCAGGCTGACAGGCTACACTTCATTTTACAACTCATAATGTGATTTATGGGAAAGTTAATTAAGCTTTAAATAACTGACTGGACTGTCAGAAATCACAGTGATAATGTCTAATGTAAAACCAGCTGAATTACAAAGAGCTGTTCTGTTTTTGATCATAGGGGAAGCTCAGACCAATTTGGGAGCCCCCAGTCTCTCATACCATCTGAGCAGCAATAATCCTGTTTTGCTGTAGTTGTGGGTAAGAATGAAGCAGATGAATTTTAAGTGTCAAAAGAAAATGTATTACTGTATTGCAGGATAAAAAGCAACATGACAAAGAACACCTCTCAATACTCTATGAGAGATCTTCACTAAAAAGGCAAAGGATATTTTAAGTTCTTGACTCCCCTTATAGCACAGTGCCAAACTTTGAGGCATCTAGACAAGCTGAATACAACCCAAAGCATACAGTTAAAATGGCAGAAGTACCCAACATCCTGTATCAGAATTATTCAGGTAATTTGTAATTCCTAGGCTAGGTTACAGTTTTTACTTTAAATATATTAAAAAGTGCAGCATATCAACTCATGAAACATTCAGGTAAGTATCAGGCAAATACTGGGTTTTTTTTTCAAAATTATTGTTCAACTTGAAAATTAAACTGTGTCATTGCAGCAAGGGCACTGAATACCAGAGCATGAAAGCAAAAAGAATGCATCAATTAATTTTCCTCAGATGTTATTAGAAAAGAAATTACTTGCAGATAAAATTCTTCCTTTTTCCCTAAATCTCCACAGCTTCCAAGAAGCTTACAAAAAAACCTTCTAATAGTCTGAAGAACATATCTCTAACCATATGTAACAAATAGTTTTGAAGAGTGGCTTTTATTGCTGTCCTTACCTGAAGGACATAATCCAGAGCTATGTGTCGAAAACACTTCCGTGTTGCAGTCAGAATATTGGTTGCTTCCTCTACCTCGTGTTGCTTATTTCTTTGAACTTGGGCATTTTTCACCAGAGCATTCTCCTTTTCTTCACTCACTTTTTCAAACTGTTTCTTTGCATCTTTAAATTTCCTAATATCCCTACAGAAAAAGGAAATACGGATAACAAATTAATTCCAAAGCATGAAAAAGAATTGAAAGCTACACCAGACAGACCAAGTTTGCGACTGCTATAGCTGGTGTCTTTTTTGAATTTTATATTCTTCAATACATGCTTGGGTCATATGGAAACCCAGAAATTATGACAGAAGCTTCCTGTCTGTCTTTTCCAAGGAAAGGACAAAATTGAAATGTAACTGAACACATCTAATGCCTACTGGGGAAAAGCTTTGTCCTCCAAGCTTAGACAATTACAATATGTAATTAGATCAGTAATTCATCCTATTGCAACATTTCTGCAGCTGGATCTAAAGCCTCAGTGATTTGGGGTGATTTCTGACAAAGCCTTAATACACACTTCTCAATTTATGGGGGGCTACTTACAGGAAGGATGTTTCACCCATTCAAATTAGATTTTTAAATTCCATTTTACGTATAATTTTCCCAATACAAGTGCAAATTAACTTACTCTTTAACGAAAGTCTGAAGCTGTGTTTTAATTGATCTTTGGATTTGGTCAAACAGAATCTGAAAGAAAGCATTATTATGTAGGTCAGTGACTTAGTACTCATACCTTCTGATTTCAGAAATGCAAATGGCAATTATGCAGAATTAGATGAGAATTATTATTAAACCACTGCGTCTCTAATATCAAAATAGAAATCCCTTCACAGTAGTTTTGAAATAAATAAAAGATGAGGAGAAAACAAGGAAAATACACAAGCTAAACATATTTTGCTGCTCTTTTCTCAAAGACTGTAGTTATCAGAAGAGGTAAGAGCTCCTGGCATCTTATTCTCTCATCCTGACAATATGAGACATGCCTAGTTTCATAGAAGAAGTTTATGTATGTTAATTGTACAGTAATATTCCTGAAGAAACAACTTTAACTGTTAAGGAACAATTTTTTTTGTCCTTATACTTTCACAATTTATCAACAATTAAAAGAAAAATGAGACCATAGAAAGAACATGCTCTTAACTTCTGGGAAAAACCCCAAAACCATGGATTGAAATTAATGCTGAAAATTTAACATACATATTTAGTACCATCTCCTTTACATGAAGTGTTTGTATAAAAACACCCACTGTTGGACTACTGAAAGGAATGGCTGATTCTTTTTAAGAATAAGTGATTTAAGAAATGCTCCCAAAATTTCTTATGATTTGGGAAGGTTGGGGGCTGGTGGGCACAAAATATAATCAACTCCTTTAAATTGTAAAGCCTGAGATATTAAATTTTTTAAGGCCAAAGCACACCTGAATGTGAGACAATTAGTATGTTCTCTTATGACCCAAAAAACTCTAACTGGAAAATGAAAAGACACATTCCTTCAGCTTCACATCTGCCCCCTGAGTTTTAGGGTGGAATGGAACAGGTCAATAGCTGGACATATCCTTTTGTCACTTCTTATTGTGCAGACAAGAAATGTTGCCTCAATTTCCAACCTCTCTACACCTCCTGCTCTGCGTAACAGAAATACAAAAGGCAGCATCACAAAAATTAAGTTGGCCCAGTTAAACAGAATCTCTCATAAAAGGTAAAGATCTTGAAATATTAAATAATTTTCTTGAAAAAGCAAGTCAAAACCTCAATGTTTAAGGTGAAAAAATGTTCTCAGTCTTAGATGCTTTATTAAGATTTGGAAATGGGAAGCTATGTAATGCCAAGCACTGACAGCAAAATTTTTACAAGCTCATCTCCTTTCTAGAAACATTGAAGGGAAACATGACAGAGTTTAAGCCACTCATTAGCAGTGGTATTGTACCTTGCATTTAGTCTCCATGCTTGGAGGTTTTCAAGACCAAAACAACCTGCTCCAACCTCATATCTGACCCTGATTTAGGCAGGCAGTCAAACCATCCACACCTCATGAGGCCCCTTCCAACCAGAATTGTATCTACCACTAACACATGGAAGAACCTGTTTGTATTCCCACTTTGAGAAACCAGAAAAGCAGACAACTAGAATAAAGAACTTCTTGACAAACTGGAAGTCACGCTGGGACTACTCCCACTGCTGACATTTAAGCTTGCCAGTGCCTGGGGAGTGCACCAATCAAGATCAATACCAAAAGATAAAACCAGATGGGAACTTAAATGATTAGAGGACTCCCAGAAATATAAGCCTTGCATTCTGCTTACAGTAATGAAGAGAAATGTGCTGGGCAGAAAAAATACATAGACATCATTTCCCCAAAAAGAACAGAAAGAAGTGCCCAGACCTCAAACTGCTTAGATTTACAGCCTTGTCAACATACTACCTTTCATACACTCCAAGTCTAAGAAAGCTGCTCTTTGCCATAAGCTGTCACAGCTACTCCCCCACTGCTGAATCAGTGAAGATGCTGCATTAGTCTGGTCCCTGGCCTTATTTGTAGCAAAGCCTCACATGAAAAAACTGACAGTCATCCAGAACTCAGTGGGAGCATTTCCAACCCCCTCCATCCTTTCTCTCCTCTTTCTTCCTCTAGCTTCTCCCTCCTGATGGCTCTGTCACCTTGGTCAGCAACAGACCTGTCACTCTGAGCCAGGAAGCCCTGTTTAACTAAGCACATTCAGAAGAAGCAATTGTGCCTCACTCCTGATGTTTGTGCCTTTGGTAAAAGCCACTTTGTTCTCATTATGCCTGAGCACAGCAAGGACATGGAGGGGAAAAAAAAAAGGCAGGACAGAACTCAGACTGGTCCTACTTAGATCTGAAAAGTAATCTTCTTTAATATGGTTTATTCTTTGCTTTCTGCCTTCAAACTGCCCAAAAGGGAGAGCTGTGCTATGCCAAATTTTACCAAAGAAGTGCAAGCCACAATCATGTAGAATAACAGCAGCAATGATACAGGACCTATGTCAGAGGTGTCCAAAAGAGCAAACCATAGATAAAAGACATGGTTAAGAGGATAACCAGCAGTAAGATGTGTGATGAAGAAGGACAGCCTGGGTTCATCTGCTTCATCTAATCTGCAGAAATCGTTGACATGAAAGTAATACTTGCTCCAGTACTGCTGCTTTGAACCTTTGCACTCCCTACAACCCAAGAACCACTGTTCACTTACTCCCTTCTTTACAGTTTTCATTAGATTAAGTGCAGATATGTACACTTTGTATAATGGAAAAAAATCAAACACAAGCTATTAATCTGCTTAGCTTTGCTTCCCCTCCATTCTAAAAGCATGCATGAAACAAGCCTGATCAGACACTTTTAGAAAACCAAGTTAAAGATAACAAGCTTCCATTGCATTCTCTCTACCTCATCAATTTTTAAACTCCCTGTGGTATGACATCCCCACATTTTAAATGTCCTGCATATTTTCAGCACTTTGGAGACACTTCAGTTTGTTTCCAGCAATTTGCTGGGAAATTAACGAAGAGCAGTTGGGCCAATGAAAGAGAAAGAAAACAGAACAAACACATCCTTTTGGCTTTCAGAATACAAGACCAAACTCTTCAGAGGAAAAAGTAACAAATTCGTTTTCAACCCAGGAAAAATTAAGTTTCTGATTAACTCTGACATGCTAAAAATTACAATTAGTCTTAAGTTCCAGCATTTTCTCCCCTCTCCACACTTGTCTAAATTTGTTGTCTCTCAAAAAAAGAAACTATATGCAAATCAGCGGTGCTTAATTTTGTGTATTATAAAGGGTAGGGGAAAGTAGCAATTATGGAAAAGGAAAACATTATTTCAGACCAGCAAAGGTATAAGCTCCTAACAGTCTGTCACTGTTACTGTCTGTTTGAATCAAAAAGATGAAACTATTCAGTATTTACTATCTTAGAGCACTAAAGCTTACAAATTCCAAATGAAAAATAAACCAAGATGGAAATCTGCAGGAAAGGGGATATTAATAAATACTTTGTAAACAAAACATTATTAAAATATTTATAAGTAGAAGATGAGAGTTATTTAACACTATTTAAACCATTACTTTGCAAACACTATCAACAAAAAAGACTTTATCATTAATCTATCACTATCAAATATAACTGGAGATAAGCTATCAGTGCCATGTTACAGCTAGAAATACTCACATTATGATAATTAATCATTTCCTGTAAGGTGTCAGAGAACTTCGTCAAACTGGTCTGTAAAGAGAAAAAAAGTGGTTTAAGTTAAGCCCTAATAAACACATAGCACAAAAGCAACAGCTCACAGGTTTACAGCTTTGCAATAAAGAAAAGGGATATTAATTTTCCTTATATCACAATTATGAGACTAAAACCATTAGGCTAGAAGGACAACAAGGCTGTAAGATCAAATAAATCTGTTAAAGATACAAGCAACAAAAAATGTTACTTCTTCCTACCTGTATATAAAGTATCAAAATGAAGGAAAGCAGAAAAAATTCATATTGACTAAAAATATGGGAAGCTCACATAATCTAAAATATTAATTTACAGTATTTAATATTACATATTAATATGCAATTAATATTTTTCACACTTAATAGTCTTACTCAGCAAAACTGATTACCATGTTGCAATCACCAGTGCACACACTAATCTAACACATTTCCTGAAATCTGGCAGACCTGTGTCACTGCTGGAACTAAACAGCACAGACACCTGCAATGCATCACAGCCAGAAAACCCTCACTCTTAAAAGAGATAGCAAAGAAAAAGGAGCAAAAAGACAAATAATACTATAAACTTCAACTAATTCTCTTGCTAACTGTTATGTTGTACTTTTTTTTACGTTACATTTCTCTCGGTCCACTTTCACCTCAAAGAACTTACCTCAACCAATGTATCTTTACAGGAATATTGTGCAAGGTCTCGAATTCCATTCATGAACTGCTTGTTGGCTGTACAAAATGCTTTCCCAGTATCAATCATTGCAATACAAAGCTTCACCAGCTAAATTGAGTACAAGAACAGAGATAAAGTGGAAGGCTTATTTTTGTTTGGTTTTTACACCATCATTTAAACATAAGCACACTGAGCTTAGTTAAGTCTACAAAATAAAAACTTCAAAAGTTAAATTCTCACCCTCAGGTTATATGAAAAGCTTTCTAGTGTATAGTGACAGCTATAAAAATACTACTCTAGGTCAACAGATAATGCTATTGGGAAAGTTACCACTCTATGTAATTCTTTAAGTTATTTTTTACTTAGTTTACTGTTAACTGAGATGTTGCACATATTTCAAGAGAGAATTTTATAGGGGAAAAAAGTACAGCAACTTAAACATAATTGGTTAGAACCCAAGCAGATGGTGAGGTTATTGTGGTTTCTGAGGAAAAACACCACAAAACAAACAAAAATGAAACCCACACCAGTTGTTTTATCCTGAGACACTCAGAATACAGGTACAGGAAACAAAAGGCCCTGTGCACAAGGCATAGCTGAAGAGCCACAGTTACATCTCAGGAGGTGAAATCAATCATGTTTCCACTCACAGACTGATCTCTGACAGCCTTCCATCCCTACCACTGCTTCAGTCAGCACTTCAGCCCTCATGGTACTGCAGTCTGACAGGAAGGTCCTCAGGATCTTGTGAGGGATGTTTCCCCAGCTCTTGAACCACTTTTGCACTGGGCCATTACTGCAATTGCCAAGATGCTCTCACGAGAGGGGTGTATTGTAACTGAGTTACCCCACCCTAAGCCAAGCTGAGAATAAAACCCAAGACTGAACCCTCATGTCTGAAAGATTTTTCAAGGATGGTAAATAAACTTTCATGAAAAGCAGCACAGAAGTACTTGATCCTCTGTTGGGGCAAAGAACCCATCATTCCTGCCTCAGTTACCCAGTAATTCCTATGCTGACTCAGATAGCTAGGAAAAATGGTAAGCTGAGCATGATCTTCCACATTCTGATGGATATCCATTGCTTGAACAATGGACAAAAAAAAATCACTATCGACATTAACCTTTTTGCTTCACCTTTGCTTATAGTTCACAAGCTTGAACCATGCTTGCTTTCTTTCTTACAGAGAGGACAGAACTGCAGACAATATAACCCAAAGTCAAAATTGTGAGACAATAAAACCAAGTTTAGTATGAACAACTGAGCAGAAAGTTACCCACCAAGCCTAGACAAATTATTACCCTCAGGCCATAGTTGCTTCAGCTCACCCAAGAAGTTTGGCTTTCAACTTTAGTATTGTATTACGAGGCCCTGAATAATGTAATTTAAGGAATATGAGAATTCTTTTCCCCAAAAACAATCCTTTCAGATTGGTGGAAAAGCCAAACTTCCAATATTAATTTTTCAGATCCTTTAAATACTTACACCGTTTGATCTACCAAAACAGATTAAACAGCCCTACAGTAAAAATGTATATTATATTCATCAAGACTCACACCAAATCAAAATTAAGGATCTTGAATTTATTTTGGAAGAGGAAATGGTTAGATTATTAACTACAAAAATTAGAAATATTACAAGTAGGAAAGACTAAGTCTTCTGGCTTGACACCATCTTTATTGTCTCCAGCTCTCTGCAGCCAACTCACAGCTGCAGGAAAAAAAAAGGTTGTATTCAGAAAGCAGTTAAGGAGGTAAACAAATCACATCTGCCTGCCATGTGAAAACACAGATAAAAATAATTTAAAACATCTAGCACAAATGCAAAGAAAAGAAGACTTTATGCAGATGAAAACCAAAAATAAGCCATTCTCAAAATACTAGCAAAGAAATAACAAAAGTTTCCAAAGGTGAGGAAACCAATAAACAGATAGTAAGGAGCTGAAAGATGCTATAGATAGTTTTTTATATACATGCACAAAGCATGACAAAACACAGGATGTATTTTACAGTAGTCAAGTCCTCCACACAACAGTGAAGGACAGATGTGGCTGCTGCGCCTCAGATGACCAAGGACAAACAGCATGGATTTGAAACCTCTGAAACAAAGAGCACACAGATGTCCCACAGCACACCGTGGTGGCACAACAGGATCTCGGGGCTGCAGCGACCAAGCCCCGGCTTTTATCTCAGGTGAAAGCTGAAGGAGTCAGCACCAGGGGCTGAGGCACAGGGAGGGCCAGCTCCGGAGGGGATCGCTCAAGCCTCAGGGGGAAGGGGCGAGGGGCAGCCCCGGAGGGGATCGCTCAAGCCTCAGGGGGAAGGGGCGAGGGGCAGCCCCGGAGGGGATCGCTCAAGCCTCAGGGGGAAGGGGCGAGGGGCAGCCCCGGAGGGGATCGCTCAAGCCTCAGGGGGAAGGGGCGAGGGGCAGCCCCGGAGGGGATCGCTCAAGCCTCAGGGGGAAGGGGCGAGGGGCAGCCCCGGAGGGGATCGCTCAAGCCTCAGGGGGAAGGGGCGAGGGGCAGCCCCGGAGGGGATCGCTCAAGCCTCAGGGGGAAGGGGCGAGGGGCAGCCCCGGAGGGGATCGCTCAAGCCTCGGCCGGGGGAAGGGGCGAGTTCACGCCGCGATTTCAGCCGCGCTGCTGCTTTGCTCCAGTTTGGCCTCCGGGGCCCAGCTGCGAGCTCGACCTTGGTCCCTTTGCTCTGCAGAGCAGGGGGCTTGGTCGGCCACGGACACTTCCCAGCTGGGAACCTTAAAACAAAACCGGAACACGCTTTTTGATTTTTTTAAGAACAAACATTGTTGAATTAAAAACTCACCTTGTCAAGTTTCAGTTCCAGCTCTGTCACATCTCCTTCTACCTCTTCTAAAGCTGCCCTGCATGCACAAAAGAGATTTCCCTTTAAAATTGTACACAAAAGTACTCTGAGTCTGGGGAGAAGGGGCAGACACACATTCGTTTAACCCATGTATTGCCATCACAGATTTACTTAAATTTCAGCTATGAAACAGCATAGATTTTAAAGAACCAAAAGAATTGTAGGAAATTTGACAGTGAAAAGAAAAACTACATCACTGCTAAAACACAGTCTATTGATAAAGATTTGAGATCAAATTTTATCAAT
This sequence comes from Aegithalos caudatus, assembly GCA_013389925.1. Classification (NCBI taxonomy): domain Eukaryota; kingdom Metazoa; phylum Chordata; class Aves; order Passeriformes; family Aegithalidae; genus Aegithalos; species Aegithalos caudatus. Next base: position 252,768 of record WEIU01012651.1, on the reverse strand, counting down.
GCTAATATTTGTCACACCAAATAAGTTTCTTATGTGCTTGAATAGACAATAGTCTATATGGTTGAAACTAACAACAAAGGAAAGAAATTGAAAGCTGGAGGGAATTTTCTTAACTCTTTTGGTGACCTTCTGCCTCAATCCTTCAAATGGTGCAGGTATTTTATGAATAACCTTGCAATGAAATTAGGAAAAAATCAGTGCTTGCCATGTGTCAATTAACCTGCAGGGAGTTCTGATGGCACACTTGATTAGATCATTTACCTCTAGTCTAGACTGGTCAAATCTTCCAGGCCAGTCAAATTTAACTTGCCAGTAAAAGCTGCTTTCATGGAGCATTGCTAAAGCACAGGTTTTTTTGTTTGTTTGTTTGTTTTCTTGAAAACTCATGTTTGTTTGGACACCTCCTTCCTTATCACTATCTGAAAAAACAGAAGACTGAGGATGGATGACACTTTTTTCAGAGTCCATTGCTGCTTCGTCAGGCTATTGCCTTGAGAGTGAATGGACTCATTTCTGGCAAGGAGTGCCCTTGCTGCAGTCACAGGGTGCCCATTCTTTCAGTCATTCCAGCATAACTGTTCATGGAGCCACACTGTTTACCAGTAGTAGCCCCCTTTGGGGGAAAACAAGTAATAGGAAGTTTTCTGTAATGTTTTGGAAAATTGCATCAGACATTTTACATTTCAGTCCTACAAAAAAATCCAGCTCTTCCTGGAAAAAGTTATACAGGCAGGGAAGAACGATTTGGAGCAGAAATTTCTTAAGCCAACTTATAATAATGCTGAGGAGAGACTACACACAACCACAGCTTTACTGTCTCTTGCTAATTCCATTCTAGTTCACATGAGTACAAGCCAAGAACACACACACAAAAAAAAAAAAAAAAAAACAAAAAAAAAAAAAAAAAAAAAAAAAAAAGAGAGAGAGAGACTGGATCAGGCACCAAGTTCAGGAAAAGCAGTTTTTTTGCAAGAACAGTTCTGGGAAATGCTGCCAATTGCTTGCAGATCTCAAACACTGAGCATGACATTCCCAGCTTTTGTAGATCTCACTACACATAGTTGCATTCCAGTTCTTGCACCTCAGTGCATTCCCACAGTTATGTCCTAGGTTTTAAACCCAAACAGTCCCTGCAGCTACATTTTGGCTTCCCCCTCTTCGCTATGCTAGCTTCAGACCATGAAGGATTTCAGGCAACATCAATTTCTCTTTTACTNTTTTTTTTTTTTTTTTTTTTTTTTTTTTTTTGTTTTTTTTTTTTTTTTTTTTTTTTTTTTTTTTTTTTTTTTTTGTAACTGATTCATTTCCATTTAGGTCTCTAGTTAATCTTGTTTCGGAAAGCATTAAAGAGAATTAAAAAAAAAAACAAAACAAAACCCAAAGGAAGGAAAAGCATCTCAATATTTAGACTGCAATTTTGTATTCGTTTGTTTATAATCACAGCGCAACAAATTTTTATTTGTTTCTTTGGCATTAACATAAAAGCACGATTAAGTAGCTTGTTTACAGAACTGCAGCAAGATCTGATAAGAGTATTATTTTTTTTAGTGTCTTTAACTAGCAAAGAGTTCTAGCTCCACAGGACTTAATGAGCTAAAAGTCTAAGACTCAAAATGAACAGAGATAAACACAGTTAGAGCAGGCAGAATGAAGACAACACATCTGTTCAATAATTAAACTTCTATTCCAAGAGGCAAATTTTAAGACAGAATAAGATCAACTGGAAGAAGTAACAGCAGAACATCAAAAAACTGAAACAATGAAGGGTATGTCAAGCAAAAAGAAGTATAAAGCAAAGCAGATGGAGGTATGATAGGAGAAAGGAGAGAGACACCCCACTACCACCCAATTTCTTGCAGATCTTTGAAATGCCACAGGCCCCTGAGGTGCCAGGCTGGTTCTCTGGGCTACTTCCCACCACTGCCATGTGATGCAGGGATGCCATATCTGGCAGCTATCCTATAGCTGGATATCAATGAAACAGCTGTTGGGTTCCAGCCAAACCTCACTTTAATTCTATGTTTCTTGGCATAGAAATGGCTACTTTCTCTGCTTCCACCACATAAAAACTAGTAGAAATTATTATCATGCAAACATACAGTTATTAGTCCAATGCTGGATTACATGCACAAAAACAATGGAGGAAATGCCTTCATACTATCAGAATATAGATATATCCAATTATGTACCACCTAGTCACAAAAATTGTTTTCATGTTTTCATCCTGGGCTAGCAATACATGAAAAACAGCTGATGTGAGTTGTGCCATGTTAATCCTTGTTTTTCTTAATATAATACTTTTTGAAGCCATAGAATACAAAAGTGTCTTTTTCTCTGAAACATCTGTGTCAGGCAGAAAGTTGACAGAAAACTGTGATAATTCTGAGTAAATGTCACGTCCACAGCCAAGGCCCACTGTCCAGCTATAAGCACAGGAAGCAGTGGTGAAACAGCTGAGGACCAAGTGCCAGAGCTGACATGTAACAAAACTGTTGCTCCTTAGTGCAGTGACAGCTGGGAGCGAGGTTTGCGTCACAGTGATCTCAGCCAGAAGGCTCCAGCATTGGCAAGAAGGATCAAATCAGGTCCAGTGTATGAGTCAAACATCTGTGGCTTCCCAAGATGTCCAAATACTGCATGGCAATGCATAAAACCAGAACAGCTGCTTAAGGGTGGAGGACAGCTTTCATAAATGAGCAATCTCCCATACTCTTCATGCTTTGTAATGAGGACTCTCAGGAATGTGTATCTTTCCTCTGCTGGGACTTCTCTCCTCCATTACTCCCCTAAAACTGTTCAGTTTGCTAGATACACATTCCTACACAGCTGCAGTGCAGGAAGAATACAGGAGATGATGGAAGACAACTCAAGACCTGACTTTGCAGCCTTTTTAAAAGAGGATAATGTCACCAGTGAGCCAGCCCAGCATAGACAAAGGACAGCTGAACTCTGACATCCATCACTGCATTCCCTTTAAGTGACCAGTGGAAGACTCTTCCAGGTTAAGGTACTTTGAGAATCCAGGAAACAAACAGAATGATGATGGATAAAAAAAAGAATGGGTCACTCTGACCAGAAGCTGCAGAGAGGAGCTAAGGAAACAATTTATCCTGGAGCAAACCACCACTCACTGCTGGCCAGAACACCATACACACACCATGGCCACGGACAGGGGTCTGCAGGGCCTGTCTGCTCTCACAAAGAGTGGTGATCACCAGGGCTTTTAAAGTCAGCTGCTCTTCAAGCAAAATCTAACTGCCATTGAAACCACACCCTGCCTTTATTCTTTTGCTTATTCATTCATTATAGTCTGGTTAGCATTTTCAGATTGTGTTCCTGAAAATGAGGAGGCTGAAATCAGTAGTTACTCTAAATCAGATAGTGAAAAACAACAAACTGGGGAGGTCAAAGGTGCTATGGGCAACTAACTAGTAATTATTAATACTAGAAATAATACATCACTTAAAAACATTCATAATAATAAAAAAATCCAAGTAATAAAGTATTTTCCAATAGTCTGTGCTTATGTTTTTCTTTTAATTGAGAAAAGTTTCGATTCATTTCTTGAATATGCTTTCAAAAGAACAGGAACAAGTCACAAAATCAATTGCTATTCATTCTGGGGCTTTTGAATACATTCATATATTTGGATTCATGAAATGGAAATAATGGATTTTTACCACTGCAGTTTCAATGGCATCACTGCTAAAGTCGTGTCCTCAAATCTTAGAAAACAGCTCTCTTACTGCACACATTCCATGCAGAACAGCTCCTTAATGCACAACTTAAACTTCACTAGAAATGACATCCTTTCAGCCAACATCCACTACATCTTAAAAACAGCTTAAAAAAAAGGTATTACTGAATGTGAAAACCTGGAAATGAGATACACAAGTGCAAGATAAGAATATGAACCTGATGATTTAAAGGAATGTCTCTTTCTCTAGGTCAGGGCCTATCAGGTGACAGACAGCAAAAAGGACAGTAGACATTAATGAGAGGATAGACTATGACCTGTAGTGTGATGCAAAGGCAAATTAAAATGCAGGTGTACCACAGATGATGTTACACTTGCTCACCTGTTTGGTCTGGTTTGTCTCCTCCTCTGCCTGTGCCTCCCTTTCCCCCCACAGCAGTTGCACCTTCTGATGCAAAGCAAGTACTCACAGGAGAGTTCAGAAACAGCCACAGACAGATTGCTGAGGGCAGCCTCAGGCCAGGGGAACACACACACCACTGTGACTAATGCCACTGGACACTGCCACTTTTCACTGCTCACCAAGGGCCATTTCCTGGTCACCAGGTTACAAAGGTCCCTGTCCACCAGCACAGCTGCACAGTGTTGTTACTTTTCAGAGGAAGTATTCACATTTGCCTGGGTTAAAGTTTAGGAGTTTTCTACCTGTGCTTTCCCCTACCTTGCTGAGACCCTGCTGGGTGTCAGACCCACCCTCCAGCTCCTCAGGGTTCCCTCCCATCATTGCACACTTCATTTGATTTCCCTCATGTACAGTGAGATATACAAAGGTGTCCAGAGGCATGTTAACCAGCATGCCAAGGAGGAATACAGCTGGTACATGTGTTATGGCATCAGACAACCAGAGACTAAAAAAGAAACATGACATATTGAGGGACAAAGAAGGCATGCATGGAACAACAATAAGGCCTAGTAACTTTGGATAACGACATGGACAGATATAAGAAGAGTTATACAACTTAGGAGATGTGTCATAACCATGAATGTGGTCTGAAGAAAGAGCACTGCTGCAGCCTGTCACAGAGCCCATTGAAGTCCTGGTCTGGCACTGCAGAGTTTTTTCCCCACTGGCACAGAGCCCCTCCATACTGAGGAACAGATGATGAACTCTCTCTGACACACTAAGATAAAATTCCTCATTCATGCTAGTATTCCTTACATTATTAATTCTTCAGTCATTGCCACACAACATTTTATCAATAGCTTGGAAAAACTTCTACAAACCCTACATGAACAGTAGGACTTTTAATCAGAAAGTTGAAACCCCTCCTTGAAATCCTAGGGATTTTCTACGAGCTTGGGGGATTGAATTACAGAAATTTCATACATACATTTCCTGAACAGAAGACTATGATGTTGATGAATAAGCCAAGTTTTCAGGTACATATCAAGCACTATCTGAATTTCAAATTTCCCTGGAGAAACAGGAATCAAGTCCTCAATATTAAAAGGACCATTCCTCCGCTCCCTTCAAGTCAGAATTCTCTTAGAAAATAATAAAATGAAATAAAGCAAGGGTATTTACTGAATTCGTAAAATTATTAAAGCAAAGGTCTGCTTGGAGCTATCACTTTTTAAGGTTGTCTGCACCTACAAGGTTTAGATTCCTCAATAACTCATACATGGTCTGATATAACAAATAGGATAAATCCTTTTAAGATGTACACTTCACTTAATTTGTTCTTTACTGCCAGACACACAGCTCAAAGATAATGAACATTATAAACAAATCAGTCTTCAAAAAGGAAGAAGTTCTATTGCCTTTAACATACATGTCTGGAAGCCAAACTCATTACCACTAAACTTGCTCTAGCATTTAACAGCCTCTATTACCCAGTCTATCACACACAGACTATAAGAACTTCTGTGTTACCTCCTGGACCTACATTTTTAAACTTTTTCTCTCACTCTTCTTTTGCAGTAAATTGCCAGAAATGCCTAACAGTGCTATTTTCCCAGTGGTTTTGCCTAATATTTTTCTCCTAAGTTTTTTCTACCCCAGGAGAGCCTGACAGTAAGCCTAAGCAGGAAATCAGCTGTTTCCTTCACAAAGAAGCAGGATTTTCTTCATCTTTTAACTTCAGTGTTTTGTTCATCCAAAGACAGCTGTCATTTAACAAGAGGGGGACACAATGGTGACCACAGAAGCTTCACTGAGAAGAAGTTGATTACACTGCAAGTGATAAGAATGCAACACATCACAATACATATCTTGCATAACTCTTGACTAGTGATTCCAACATCCAAGATTGGGTCAAAAGCTTTTTAGGTGGACTTACTATCAGATAAGGAAGTAGAACTACAGTATCAAGATCTCGCAACAAAACAAAGGGCAGCAGAAAGGAGCTCAAGGAACTGATGGTGTTGTACAGAAGCCTTGCCGCTGAAAATTTGCCAACATCACAGAGCTGCTTTAATCTTTTAAATCTCAGCAACTACCCAGGATCTTGAATACAGAAACAGCAGATGGAATGAAGGATTTCAACATTTGAAAACTCAAGTATGTAGTAAGGTCAGGAAGTGGAAGCATAAATACAACCATCGAGTGACCAACTGCAAAAGATCCAAGATAGGACATCTGATGAATACACCCTGTTAGCCTCAAGATCTGGAGTTACCAGGCAGATGCTAAGGAGTCCTGTCAGCTTTGCTGTAAGTAATAACAGTCTGAAGAACAGTGAAGATGCTAATCCCTGACTTGGAAAGATGCCCCTTATGTACCTCACTTGCAGCCAGTGCAGGCAGAGTTATCACCATACAGCCCCAGCACAGGACTCTCAGGATCAATATGCTCAGAACAAATACAGCAGCACTTCACCACCAACACAGGAAACCTTGGGTAGAGACACTAAAGGTCTGGGTACTGGGCAATTAAACAAAAAGATATCATATAATCCTAATATGAATCTTGTGTTTGATTCAATTTCAGCAAAATCAGGTAGTACCTGTCCCTTTCCCTTTGTAACTCCCTTGGTTGCTAATTTAAACCTTATACCAGAGAAGCACTGCTGTGTACAGAGCAGGATAAGCTGGCAAAGCCTTTGTAACCAGAGCTCACCACTTTCACAAGAGCTGAGGACCATTAGCTGTCTACAATTCCAACTCCATAAGGTGTATCTTCTTTACCAAAACCTGAGGGAAGTTTCAGGTTTGCTATGAAGACAGTCTTCAGCAAGTATTTACCCTTTTTGTCCATTTCAGAAGTTCAGTATTTCATTAAAACACTTTCACAAAACCAGAATGCTCTATTTGGCAGTCAGAGAGAAGGCTGCAGCTTTGTTATAACAGACAAATTCTGAACCTGAATTTTTTATTCAGATATATAGATCTCACACTCAGTAACCTAAAGTGCATTTTACATGTAAATTAAGAGTTTTATTATTTCTGCATACTGCAAAAAGCAGTTTGTTTGTCCTTTATGTCTTTGTACTGAAGCAGCCAGTCAAATGAATCCAATCTCAAACCAAGACAGTGCATAAGCATTAGAGCAGGATAATAGAGAAATCTAGCATATTCATGTTTTCCTCAAATTTACTGTTTTCAAATTTGGAATGGCCAGTTGCCTTTCCTCCACATCTCTTTCAAATGATAATGATTAACCAAAAAAAAAAAAAAAAAA
>WEIU01012651.1:219338-235328 GCA_013389925.1 Aegithalos caudatus | reverse complement strand
GGGACACACAGGGGCTGATGTGGATTCACACGGGCTCACAGGGACACACAGGGGCTGATGTGGATTCACACGGGCTCACAGGGACACGGGTCACGGGCTGACACGGGCTCACAGGGGACACACAGGGGCTGATGTGGATTCACAAGGGCTCACAGGGACACGGGCTGACACGGGCTCACAGGGGACACAGGCTCACAGGGACACACGGGACACACAGGGGCTGACACGGGCTCACAGGGACACACGCTGGCTCCCGCGGACAGCCAGTGTCCTAGCTGAGGGTGCCACCAGCGGGAAGAAAGCTCCAGCTCCGGGTGCTCTCCAGTGTGGTTCACTTACAGAGGAAGTAGCTCGTGCGGGAGGCTCAACGGGGTTTTTGAAGGAGAAACGCAAACCTCAGATTTTCCTGTCAAGGACTATCAAGTGTGCGTGCTTGGGTTTCTTACCGAACCTTTTTCCAAGAATACTTTTTGAACTTGAGGGGATCTTACTTTGAAGTAGAGTGAACCAGAGTGAACAGGACCATGTTGCAATCTCCACTTTGCAGTGAAGAACAGCAGAATATTGTAGATTTCTGATCGTTTAAGAGAATACAGAAAAACATCTTTAACCAGTTAGGTGCTGCTTATCGTTCCCAGATGTAAAGCTGACAGACAGGAGCAGCAGCCATCCCCAGGCCTCAAATGCAGTGACAGAGAAGTAAAAGTTGCTATCCCAGTTAAACTTGTCAAAGATGAAGCAGTCACACCTCACAGGCTCCATGCTGCAGTCACAGGGACGCTGTGCTGGGAAGCTGACACAAGCAGATGATGTTCACTCTTGTCTCCTCCCTGAGTTTGAGGAACTGCCATACCTGCTTCCAGAGATCCCACTTACCCCCGCAGCTTTCACACCCCTTCACCCCAGCAGCCGCACTAAGTTTCACCTCTTTTTTTATCTCTTTCGTTTTTCATATTCTTCCCATTCTCTCTTCCCCACTTCCTTTCAGTGTTACAAGGAGAAACAGTCAGGATGGAAGGAGGGGAACATGAAACTTCTTTCCAAGAAGCTGAATGCCTACTGTACTCTTACTGTCCCTCCCTCAGTTAAGGTGTCCTTTCACAGAAGCAGAGGGACACTTTTTGGCTCTGTCAGTTGTGGTTTAGGGTGTCAGGTTTTTTTCCTAACACTGGTGTAATTCAGAATTAAACTACAAGTTACGCAGATGTAACAACTGTGTATTTTTGTGAGCTGTCCCTCACCAAAACTAGCCAAACCACCACTATTTTGATTAAGGATTCAAGTAACACCCTCTCAGGAAAAGCAGCATGTTAATATTTGTATCACTGAGGCTGCATTTATATTGTGAAATCCACTTCTCAGCTGAAGTATGCAACTGAAAAGAATCCAGCTCTGTTTTGAGGAAGAGTTTTACTTCCTAAGGAGTAGCTGATGTTAATCATTTTCCATTACTCCATGCTAGTGAGTGATGACTCAGTGTTGACCATGAAGAGACAGACCAGCTGTGCTTAAATTCTACAACACACAAAGAACAAAACCTTGAAAAATGCAACCTTTTCTGTGGTACTGCTATTTTAAGTTCATGACTCAGGTTACCAGACCTACCCTCAAATCTTATTATGTGAACAGAACAGTTTACATCAAAGTTACAATAAATGAGAGTCATGAGGAAATCACAATATTGGTTTAAGAATTTACCTAGGAACACACCTGCAAATTTTAGCTGTCAATTTCTTCTAAAGAGCTCCAATAAGCCAAACATTAGATTAGTATTAGTGTCATAAGGCAGTATTGAAAACAATGGTTTTATTTATGTTGTGACACTTAACACTGGTTTCAAACAGAATAATTACATTTGTGAGGTGGCATCATAATACCACAAAAAAGCATGTTACAGAAACAAAGAGTTCTGGTAAGATGTACAAGTTTCACATGAGAGCTGTGGAAAAAGTATCTGCAGTTTCCATGAATTGTGTACAAGTTGGTGGGAAAGAAACTAAGGACAGAAAAAAAAAAAATCTATACACATGAGTTAAGGCTCTTATTTGCAAGTGATCTTCCTATTGGAAGCATATTGAAAATGCTTTCTCTAAACAGGATACAGCTTGAGGACTTAAACCTGTGCAAGAAGAGTCACAACTATGGTGCTGTGGAGCTCACAGTCCACATCAGTAAGGGCTGTGTTTGTTTGCTCTTTACACCACTCTATTGTACACATGGGTCTTTACCATATGCACCTAAAGATTAAGGTGTACGTGCAAGCTAAGTCCCTATCAAATATAAAAAGAGAAAAGGCATTTCTTCTTTTGTCCCCATTCAGCAGGGAACTCTAAATGGTGTTTCTCAAGCAGAAGGAAATCAGACATCCCTTTGTAAAAAAGGCCATATGGAGTTTCTGGAGCTACTGCAAAGTAAAACTTGCCCAGTTTAGCTTTTAAAATGCATCAAGGTGTAAGCAGAGAAAACCAAGTAAACTGCCCTTTCAATCAGAAGCAGTGTCAGGGACATTGGGGTGCACATCTGCTGAGAAGACAAAGATCTGTGAACAGAATTTTTGCGACCACTGAAGAGAATGCAGAGAACAAAGCCTTAAAAAAACCCCCAAACTAAATCAAACTAGCATCAAACTTGGAATTTAGGTGCTTGGTGGCACAGAAGAAGGGAGATCACCCAAGCAGCTAAAAATCACCTGAGTGATGAAGGGACCTACTATTATGTGGTTCATTTAAAACCATCTTCAAATATTTGTGTCTATGAGCTACATACTAATTTTATTTAGGATTTTGGAAGCCATTACAGGAAAGGTCTTTAGTGAGAGTTAGCAAAGTTTGTTAAACAAAATGCTTTCTAGACCTTGAAAGGTACAAAGAAGCCCTGCTAAACACCAAATGGCCTTGGACACAAGAAAGTGGGGTGTTAAGGAAGGCAGGACATTAGCTCGGGTAAGAGCTGCTTCTGCTGGATTCTACCTTAATTGCAGGTACAAAGTACCCATGGGTACTTAGCACAAAGTACAAGTGCTCACAGAACACATTGGTGTTACCTGCACGTGCTGCCCACCACATCCACGCTCAGTCTGCCAGGGACACGGCCTTGCCAAGCCTGCCATGCAGGATTTCAGTGCCCAGCCAGGGCAGGCCAGGCCAGCAGCTGCTCAGCCTGAACACAGCTCAGTGCACACAGGCCAACACCCTGAACGCTGCAAGCTGGTATATAAACTGGTATATAAACAGTACAAACCCAAGGGCTTTAAATCCTATTCTTGGGAGCCACACTGAAAGCTACAGTAAGTGACTTGATAAGTAAGAAGTATCTAAATACTTACCCTTTTCTCCTGTTTACTCTATGCAAGTGACCACATTTGATACAAGAAGAAATAGCATTCTGCATGTTGAAAAATTAGCATCACCACACAGGCCAGAATCAAGAGTTCAACTCTTGGTTGCAAAAAGACCCTAATTATCTTGATTAAGGACCTTAGAAGATTAACTAACCCAAAACTGACTACCCTGTTACCTACCAGGGAGAGGACAGAGTTGGGAAAGGCACACTACAAAACCCAGTTAGCACAGCTCACAGGTATCTTTGGCAATGCATCCAGTCTAATGAATCATTCCAGTAAAAATCTTTCAAAGGACAGCATCCTATATTGCCTTATTCACTCTCAGTTTCTCTGGGACTCCAGGAAAGCTCACACTTGAGAATGCATGTAACTGTAAAATAATTTTCATTCCTTTATTCAAACTTCACATATACAGTGGAGAAAAAGACATTTTAAAATAGATCCATATAATTATATGGATTTTTGCAACATATCAAATTCAGATCAAAATTAAGATATACACTGTATTTCATAACCAAGCTAAAGCTTAAGTGTGTACTTTGTTTGTGTAATAAAACCCAGGAACTACTCTGAATACTGGAACATTCACCAGTCAAATTCCACCCAGTGGGAAGTTTTTACAGCAATTTGGAGGTTCAGAATCCCTCTTTACGGCTATACAACCACACTGTAAACAAGTATTTGAATTAGGCAGTTTCCCTTCTAGCTTCCAAAAAGCCTTCATTTTACAAAAGCAGTTGTTGTAAGTTGCAATGGACACAGGAAGATTTAAACCAGTGGTTTTCAGTATGGAATTTGCCAACCCCAAATGAGTAGATCCACAGCAGTTATCTTTTATAAAGAACAGCCAGAGCTGAAGCTCAGCACATCTTCAGTACTGATGGATATTTCCTCGTGGCTGGGTGTTTTTCCTCAGGTGCTAACAGCACAAACACTGTTCATGCAACTGGAAAGAACCAAACGTTTGAAACAAGAGCCAGAAGAGTAACAGTGGATGTGATTTTAAGAGAAAAGCTGAAGGAAACTTGCACGTTCTCACAATAAGCCAGAGAGAGCTCCACAAAACAACCAGTCCTGATGGAAGAGGTTATGACAGTTAAATGCAAAGTCAAGTTAGCCGTTTCCAGTCTAAAAACACTCCCTCCACCAGATGTTAGTACTGCTTTAGTCAGAAACTAACAACCGAGTCCAAACACAGCTCCTAAGAAATAACACAGCTCTTGTTCTAAAGACTGGGAAAGTGCAGGTAAAAACGTACTGAAATCTAGATCAACAGGTCAACACTATAACAAAAAAAAAAAAAAAAAAAAGTTGTAGGACTTGAATAATCCCTTTTTAAACTGCTTAACACATCTGATAAATACATGTCAATCTGATATACGCTGTACCGTTTGGCTCTTGAATCCCAAAACTTTCCATATGAGACACATCTCGAACACTCTCAAATAAATAGTGAAAAACCAAAAGATAGTGAGTGTTTCAAAGCAAGAGTAACAGTACATCACGCAAGATCATCAGCGCTATACATACAGGGAATGCCATTCTGGTTGAACAAATTATGAAGCAGTATTCTCCATGAAATACTAGGCACAAGAATAAATCAATTAGACAGTGTTTTCTGCCTAATGGACAAGTCTAAAATTAACATTCTTGGCAATACAACATTGTAACTGATATGCTTCTTAACATTTAAGAGCCTTAATTGCAAAAATCATGAAGCGATGTTTATATTTGTGTCTTTGACAAGCAGTTACAGTTCTGGACAGATTTCTTCTATGCTGTGTGCTCTACTTTCCAGCTGGTCACGAGTAACATGTGCTGCATAAGAAAGATTACAAAAAATACATAATTCTTCACACCCACTGAGTATTTTCACAACACACACAAATATCCTCCTGAAATCATGTTTTCTTCTCCAAAGATCATGTTTGCCAACCCATCTTAACAATGTATAAGCTTTTAGATGGATAGTGCAGAAACTTACAAAAGAGTTATTTGACCCTCACGGTCTAAAGAGATGGCCAACACCACAGTTCAGCAGACCCAGCACTGAGTGCTCACCCCCTCAGAACTGGGAGGATTTAACTCAGGTGTTAAGAACTAAACATGAGGTTCCTGAAACGCCAGCAAACATAGTACTCCCCAGGCTGAATTTCAGCTCCATATGAGACACTTGAAATAAAAAACCCCCCAAATTTATACATGAAGGAGCACAGGTGTGTTTTCAGGAAGCTGTTAACTAATGCTTTTGAGCAAAAGCACTGCAATAAATCAGAGGAAACTTCTCAGTGTTGATCAAAGAATACCTCATCAAAATGACAATAATCTTTTTAAAAGGCCAGTTAGGCTTGGGTATGAGATTTGGTAACATGCAGCTTAACAAGCAAGCAGCACAGTTAACCAGCAGAACTTATTGCTGTGTGCTTCCAGCCTTCTCAGTTAATTCATCTTCAGGGTGATGCTTGCCCTGGTTAAGGAAACACAACATATTCTACATCTGCCAAAGGCCGAAGGGCACACCCAGTCAGTGACAGCTCAGCTGCTGGGTGCCATCTGAGCAGGGTTACCAGAGCAATGCAGCTAAATGAACCAGAGAAGGAGAACAATAGTGTTACTGCTTGTCAATTGAACTGCTATAGACAACACCCTCTGGCTGATACTTTTGTGTAGTAAAAGACAGGTCTGCACTAAAATCATCATGCTTAAATTTACCTATATCAGGAATGTTTCCTTCAGTGATTTCAAAGCGAATTTCTAAAGGGAAGGTTTTTATGGAGAGAAACAAAGGTCACTTCTGCTGGCAAAGTCTATTTATGTTATTCATGGAGTCATAAATAGCAAGCAGCCAGAGAAGGTGAAATGCTGAAGCAAGCAAATGTAGAGTCATAGAATGGTTTGGGTTGGAAGGAACCTTATAGGACATCCAGCTCCAAACTCCCTGCCATATGCAGTCTACTACAACTTCTACTTTCTTTTCCACCAAAGAGCTTGGCTGCTGGAATCCATGGGATAAGGCATGGCTACTTGAGGCAAGAAAGAAATGGTCCATCATTTAAAACACTTGGTAGCCACAATGAAGACAGGAGCAAAAATATACAAAGAGTTCTCACCATCACTGACTGGACTGGCCATCTTCATTTCAATCAGCAAGAAATCTCAGTCTGTAACCAAGAAGTGCAACTTGTGTTAGTGGACCTGGTGGTATCTGACAGGAGCCTCCTTAAACCTGCCCTAAGTCTTGAGCCCCTTCTTTGAAAGCAGAGTGTAGAGCTTAGAAGTGTACTGTTAGTTTTAATCAAATACAACCCAGACAGAATTAGAGGGTAGAAAGAAACATCAGATAAGAGAAGCACAGAATCTTTAAGGGATCTTCATGGATAGAAAAAATTCCAAGTGAGAAGAGATGATCAAATTGCCTGAAAAACAACCCAGGAGCCAGTGGAACCCCAAAGTCACAACAGACCACTAAAAATACCTCTTATGTCACATCTTTAACCTGCAACAATCGTTAGTACTACAGCAGTCATGTCATTCCATTGGAATAAAAGGACATTGCATGGCAGCTCTCACTCACATAGGCTGGCTGGCATAATAGCTGAGTGGTTTTCCACCACCTCATGATCTCCACAACTTCCCCAGGACTCAAGTCAAATGCAAGAATTTATAAAAATATAGCTACAATACAACACGCAGAAAACCCAGGACATTTCTCTGAAGTTAAAAGCAAGCATCAGGGCTGTTAGTCAGTTTAACAGAGTGAAGCAAAAACAAGCCATTGCAAAAATCAACTCCTGTATCACCCAGTAAGTACAAGAGTAAGGAAAATCTTCCTTTTCTGCTCTAGACAAAAGCACTTTAAAATACAATTTCAAGTCAGAGCTCTTTGAAAGTTATCCAGGTGAATAATCCTTCCATATACTGGTCTCAGGAACATGAATATTAATAGGATTTTGATTTACTTCCACAAAAGAAACAGCCTGATTTTTAAATACTCAAGAGCTTAATGTAACCAAAAGCACAGCATGACCAAAAGCACAATGACCAAAAACCCCAAGTAACAAGTGTTAAAGCCATCTATTTGAGAAACCTTCTGTAGCTCTAATTAACACTTATGAATAAGGAGATTCTTCTGTGCCCTCAGAATACAGATGAAAGAGCAATAAATAATGTAATCTCAAAAAAGCTATTTCAGTAAAATCTTGACATTAACACAGCTATGTGCTGAACAGTTCTCATCTCAATAGAGGAATTTTTAAAAATGTGGGCAGTGGCAGAAGACTGGTTTATTAACATTTTTGTTCATATCCCATCATCCTTTGCCCAGCCCCGTCTCGTAATCCATCTGAGGACATTCAATTCACCAGCTGCTACAAAAGTGAGACCAGTACTTAACCTCGGAAGAACTGATCAAGGACAGGGATTAAAGGCTGTGATAGCTGATACAGAGATTAGGAGATAACAAAACATGAAGGTTTAAGCAGAATGATAGGAAAGCGAAGAATTGAGAACTACATCAGGTTAGTGGACAGTATTTCTCTATGCTACAGTGTGGAGGTGAACCAGTTAGTTACCGGTGTGCTACGCTGGCAGACACATTTATGGAATCTATTAGCCATGAGCAGTCTAAAATTGATAATTACCAGTTGTGGCTCTGAAGCTGGTTATGAGGAAGGTGGAATGGACTTCAACAATAGAGATGGAAAAATGCTGCAAAGGTCTGCCTTCTTTCCACTGGCGAATGCAGCTGGGGAGCGGAGTTGCCTCTGTTTTACAGCAGAGTGCAGAGCGATGGCAGCTTCAGGCCATGCGGAAGGCTCATACGGTTGGCTACTGCAGCCCTCCTTTCCCCTGGAGAGTGAAGTTCTAGTAAATAGCCATCATAAGGCCTGTCTTAAGTTACTGGATAAAGTCACTCCAGTGATGGGTCTCAGACTCATACCAAATGACCCTTTCAGAGCAATTGTGAAGGGATTAGTCCTCCTGTAGTAAATAACAGGATGAAAAGGTGCGATCCACAGAAATGAAACACGCAACTTTGCAAGTCACCTTTTTATTGCGTGGGATTTAAATGAATTTTAGAAGAGTTCTTAGTTCACATGGTTGTGAAAAGCAGATGTGAACCAAGTTAAACCCATGCAGCATCTTCCCAAGTCTGCAGACCGTGCTGATTATCTCATAGCTTTGCCAACCACAGATGAACGAGGCTTACAGACTTCACTGCCACCGGTCACGTGAGCAACAGATGTGTGTTTTTAATGTCAAAAATTTATTCAAAGTGCTGTTACATAAAGAGGTGGGGAGTGAACTGTAATTATTCACCAGAATACCAGCACAAAACTCTAAGACTTTTCACCCAGAGAGAAGTTTAAAGATGAAAGAGAAGGTGTCAGCCTCTATAGTTTTAGGAATTTCCTATGAAGAGACAGCCCTGAAACAGGTTCCAGCAACAGCTCCCACTTAAACATCCCAGACTTTCTTCCAGTAGCTGCACAAAAACCGAAGTTGAGACTCTTATCTCATACTATAGCAATGAACATTTCTGCTCAAGGACAAGTCTGTATTGAAGGCCTAAGAGCAGTTTTACATTACAGTGTTCTTCCTCAGGAAGATAAATACAGTCCTCTCAACAGGGAGGAAACATTGATGGTAATTTCCCATTGCTAGCTACAGGATAGATTGGGAGCAGAATGGGAAATGACCCACAACAAAAAGCCAGGCTCTCCCACATGGCCATTAAAGTGTTCAGTACAAGACAGCTCCTCCTTTAAAAAGGGTGCTGGCAACTTCACTACCCAAAGTCAGCTAGGTTGGGGAAATGGTAAGAAGCTGAGATATTTGTTTTTGTTATGCCACAACAAACAAAAGCCTACATGCTGTTTATCAACACTGACAGCTTTTGTTCCATGCTACAAATCTACCTATCAAGACAGAGTGCAACATTACTATTGAGTGTTACATACATACTTTACTCCTTGTAGTTGTTCTTACACTTGAGTATATTCATTTCCCAAAAGCTCAAAGGGCCACCAGTACTTACAGGTGCTTTTTAACTAAGCAGTAGCTCACCGTGTTCAGTAACTTCTGTACTCATTGTTTCTACATCTGCAGCATCACGCATCTCTTCATCCTCTTCATCTTCCTCTTCTTCACCACGTAGTTCTTTTGCAATGAGCTGCCTTGCCAGTTTGATGTTTCTTCCTTCGTTGTAGTGCATTTTTCTCTTCATTTCAAACTGTTTCTTTTTCTCTGTAGACAAACAAATGGAAATAGTTGTTCCTTCCCTTAAAAAATCAATGTATCTTCTTCAAAGAGGAACTCACTGAATAAAAATTGTCTTCAAGCAGTAGAGTGTTCTTTTAAAATGAGTTTGACTTACAAAAAGGATAATAACTGATGTACTGGAATCTCAGAAGTGCTTTTATAAGAACCTGTTTGCAACTAAGAGCAAGTCTGAACCACGAGAAGCATCTGGTAAAAGTACACAAAACTCCAAAGTTTCACAAGCCTTGTTTCTAAGTAAACTCAAGGACAAATTGGGACATAGTGCTGGGATAGAAGATGAACTTTTGCAGATGTGTGGCTTGACTCCTGGCTAGCCACCAAAGGTCAGTTATGAGAGATATATTTACCACATGTAGAAGAAAATATTTTCCACTTTCCCCATGGCCTGAAGCCAACTCTGCTCCATATATTAAACATCAGCATACACAGCAGTAATGCATTGTAATTAAAGTAAATTTTGCTTACTGCCAGCCCCAACGCTTTTTACTTTTCCTTCCTTGAGTATAGCAATGTTTCACGCTTGAAGGCCAGGAAACTTGAGAAGCAGCAGCTAGATAATACAGGCCTGAAACCTTAGAGGTATTTTTGTTTGACTGTTCCCTCAAAACAGTCTAGTCCAAGTTAACATGAAACAACATCTCTGTTAAAGATGCTATTTGCTTTGCAATAACTGTAGACTTCCTATTGCATCCATCTACCAGTTGCTTTGAGAAAAAAGAAATATCATCTGTATATTTGCAAGCAATAGCAGCATTTTATTTGCAGTGGTACTCATTGGATTAAGTCTACCTGAGATATGTTCAGATTAAGAACTATTCTTTCAACCCCAAACCAGAACTTCTCATTTCAGGTGTCTTAGCAGGAATTTCTGCACCTTAAGCTTGTATGCAGGGAGGCAGCCAGCAACAGCAAATTCCTGTTTATATGTAGATCCCAAACCAGACATTCCTGATTAGAAACAAGCAGCATATTTGTTCAAACACTATTTATCTCTATTTTCAAATCACAACTTTTTTCTGATAGTACTTCTTCACAAATATTTCTTATGGAAAACCTGAAACTATTTGTAAGAAAAGAGACTAAACAAAAGAAAGAAAACAACTTATGCCTACCCCGTTCTTCAGGTGTTAATTCCTCATCCTCGTCCTCCTCCTCACTGCTTTCTTCTTGCCTTGCTATTATCTTGGGTCCTCTACCTTCAGCTGCAGCTGCCAGTCTACATAAATCATGCAATACAAAATGCTGAAACAGCAAGGTTTTCACTATTTAAAATAACTGACATTTCAGAACACTCATACAAACAGCTTTGTTCATTATTTTTGCCATATAAATATGTAGTAACAACCTGCAAGAGGTTTAAATTGCTAGTAGCACTGTCAAACACTGAAAACCACTTAATTTGACAATAACAAAAATGCAGCTTCTAGAGAAATTAGCAACAGCTTTCCATAAAGAAAATCTACCCCAAGAAAGAGCAGATTATCTTCACATTTAGTCAGGTTTTTTATTTATAATACTTACTTTTTACTCAACACATCTGCTCTTAAGGGCTCATATTCTGAATCACTCACTGCATCCTCATCATCTTCTCCTACCATGCTTGGAGGGCAAACAAAAAGTAGCCTTTTTTAGTAATTTGCTCCAGTTTGTCATTTGCTCAAGAAAACAGTCAAAACCTTACAACACTTAATTAAAAGACTCTTTTAACACTTTAAAAGCTTTCCAAATCAATTTTAAATATTGATATGACAACAATATATTCTAGTACTTGAAAAATAAAATAAATAGAAGTCAGACTTACTTATTCCATTCAAAGCCTAGAATGTCTGCTACAAAAAAAACCTTCTAAACTTTGTCCTTTCAGACTGTTCTCCTTATTTAGAAGCTTCCTAGATCTGAGTATGTTGCATACACCCAGCAGGCCTGCACAGTAATACTACATCACCCACAAAGTAAATTTTGCTCTGAACCCACAATTCCACCTGGCAGCACACAGGACAACACTTTAGCAAGCATACCTGTGGTAAGGAGTACTTGGCTCATCAATTTTCATCAAGCCATAATCTTTGCCTGGAGGGTGGTACGTAGCTATGATGTTCATTTCATCCCACTTCTGGGATTTTTTACTGAAATAAGAAAAGAAAATATTTTTTTTTTATATTCTAAAACAATTATTTCTGCTTTATCAGAGAAGGAATTTTTAAAACATCATCTGATCTCTACCACATACTAAGCACAAGAAATATTGTTATGACACACAGACATGTTCAAAGTATGACTATTAAATAATGCTATACATGTTTAAGTCATAAAAAATTATCAGTACAACTAACAGGTCACAATAGCTAAACAAACTCAATGATCTATAAACATATTCTTATTCATATAATTCAGAGACTCCTGGTCTTGTTCAATGACTATCCTGTGAACAGTTTGATTTTATAGTAACCTGTAAAAAGAGAATTCTTCCCCTTATTACAATGCACAAGACTTCAACACAACCCAACACCTTTCAGCTCACCTCTGCTGAGGGAGCTGGAATGATTATTAGCAAAACTGTTACATAAACATTAGCAACCAACAAACCCCCTCCTGCAGTGAAATAAGCAGCATAGAACAAGCTGGTTATTAATACTGCTTTTGTCATTGTAAATTGGAATCATAAGCCAAGTGATTCACTGCTATAATTACATTGAGGGAGTTTCACATTTTTATACAGACAGGCACCAGTGATGCTACATTATCTAGAATTTTCTTAGTCAACCAGAAAATGTACCATTTTATGTATATTTGAAGAAACTAAAGCTCACCCACACTGACTGCTCACTAACAAAATATATAAGCCACAAGAAAAGCAACTGCCTTGTGGCCAGAGAAAGAGCCATCCCTCCAAGGATCTAAAAGCCACAAAAGAATGTTTAATTAACACAAACCACCATGTTCCATGTTTTCTCTAAGAAGGTTGTTGCAAATTTCATGTAAGGTGGTCTTTCCCTTAGAGTAAACAAATAAATTTAATTTTAGAATAATACAAAAATTCCACAAATTAATATATTCTTGATGTAAGTTACTACTTAAGGAAGCAAACATTACAGGACTTTGTGGGTTCTGTGGGAGTTTTTGTTTGGTTTGGAGTGGTTGTTGTTTAAGACTTACACTTAACTGCTCTTGTTTAAATACAGACTACTCCAATAACAGATCTGAAAGATATATTCAATCTCAATAACACAAGTGCTCTTGAGCAGAATAATATCTGTAGAACAAACTTAATAAAGTGAAATTCCAAGCACAAACAACATTCTACATTTACAGGATGACTGCATAATACACTGTGGGGGGGAAAAAAAACTAAGGAGAAAAAAAATAGATGTGGGGGTTGATGCTGAATCCTACATGCCACAGGCTTACACTCCAGAAATTAATACAAATTGAATGATCTTAATCCCCTGGGCACACAGAAAGCAGTGCCAAGGTCTCATGTTCGAGGCTTCAGGTCCATTTAATGGTTTTGTGCAAACACAAGGACTGCAGCACAAGCGGACAACACGTGAGTCACACCGCGGCTCGGGCAGGGCGGGGAGCCACACGCTTTGTGATGACAAAGCAAGAGCTCCGGTCTAGGAACGCCACTCATTCAAAACCGTCCGGTTAGGAGGTGAAAAATCAACAGTTCACCCAGTTTAACACAGCCTAAAGTTCATCCATCATCAACACGAGATGCTCACTGTGCTGCACAGTGAGGGTTTTTCCCAGCCAGAGTACTCAGGCAGGGGTACGTGGGGTACACAGCCCCTGCAAAGAGACAGAGCCCAGCCGACAAGGAAACACAACAGATGGGAGAGATTCCCATCACATGCCTTGTGTTCGCTTGCCCAGAGCACATCCAGGTTTATAGCCCAGACTCACAACTCCACCCAATAATAATATTGGCAACCTTGGAACAATCCCTTTGGCGTGCACTGTGCTGGAAATCAGACAGCCCACACTGAGCAAGCCAGTGAGTCATAAGCAAAAGACTGAAAGAGTTTTTAGTGGCTTCGTTTTTCACACTTATTTTTTTAAACTCAGATTCCAACACTAAAAGCCTTGGCTGTGGAACATCTCCCAAAGCACAACTTAGAGTTCACCTAGGGGGAAAGAGAAAGTCATTAGTGGCAAAGAGACAAACATGTCATTTCACCCCTGCCTGTAAAAAGCCCTCACAGGAGAGTGACTAAGTGCTCTGAAAACCCACACCTCCCCTGCTTGTCTCCAATTTTGCATGCTTAGGCATCTCTGCACAGTACAACACTAATGACAGGGCTTGGGACTGTCACAGGGAATTGCATCCTGACACCTCTCCAGATACAGAAATAGGAAATCTAATCTTCCTTAGGAAAATGAGATCTGAAAAATCTTGTAAGTGCTCATTTGTATTTTTTTCACATCTTTAAAAATACACAATAACTTCATTTGACACAACAGCAGGTGGTGTGGACAGGCAAGAAGTTTCAGCAGCATTAACAGCCAAGGAACACCTCTCACACCTCGCTTCCTCCTGCCATAGCAGACTCACCTCTTCCAACACAGCTGCTTGTGCACACACACACTTCCATAATTCCTTTGTAAAATACCACACCCACTCATTCACAGGCTCTTACAGGGGTCTGAAGGCAAAAAAAATACTGTACCCCAGTGTATATGCCAAGAGCACATCTGCCATTAAATCACGGTCTCAGATCTTAGGATGCAGTTCCAGTGGTGTCCCAATTTCTCAAGCTTCCTTCTTGCATCATATTTTCATTAAGGAAGTTTCCCAAACAGTATTACCATCATTAACAGCAGCACAAGGTCAGTAATGATGCAAGTACATGAGAGCTCTACTGAGCATTGTGCTTTGAAAGATGATTGCTGACACAAGCTTTTTCATCTACAGATATTTTTAAAGATCTTCAGACCTAAATTTCAATATTTGAAATAAGCAGAAGAACTAAGAAAACAGATAACTGAACTTATTAATTAATCTTTAATCTCAAAGGAAAATCACAACTGTACTACTTATTCTTCTAAAACAAAATTTTTGTTTTCCTGAAATCAGAAATAACACTGATATATTGATACATTGCCAACCAAAAATAGTATCTGCACAGAAACCAGCTTTATATAACCTGTACTGATCTTTCCAGGAAATTTTCTAATGCAGCCTGCCAGATTTAGCCAGTATCTTTCAATTTGCAATACAATTTCAGAATTAATCTGACTTTACTGGCTCACGTTGGTAAACAGGAAAGGGAAGCTAGACTGTAGCCCACTGCTTCCCAAGAAATTACCGTGTGCAATAACCAATATACCATACACTCAACAGCTCATATTCCAATTTCTATTCATTTTTCAAGATGGTATAAAAGAACTGCAGAAAATTAAACACAGGCTACCAACAGCCAGTTGTAATTTATGTCTGGTGTGGTACTAAACACATCAAGCTAAAACTAAAGGAAAAGAAAAAACCACATTTGTGTAACATATTGCTACTTATGCTCACCCGTTTCAAAAACATCATCTCACTCATTCAGCTGAATTTTTTCTCTGGAAAGCAGGAGCAGCTAACACAAGCAACACTGCAACCCAAAAGCTCTTCTTTCTTACCTTGCTGACTTTACACTATATTCATGGCTTAACTAGGCAGAGATGAAAGGAATATTACCATAATAATAATTAAAAAAAACCAAACAGCATGACCATTTTATTTTATCATCATTTCTTTCCTGCAATACTGAATAAGGTGCCAAAAAAAGAAAACTGTCCAAAGTAAGCTTGTAAACACTAAATTCAGGTCAAACCTTGCTCACCATAACTTGATGGAGAATCAGAGCAACGGCAGGTAGCACATGCTGGGTGTATCAGGAAAAGTGTAGGATTCTTACCCATCAAGGACAGGTGCTGGCCAGCTAAAGACCACTTCTGGCATATCTAGACTAACTCGGCATGTTACAATTAAACAAAGATTTTCACGTCATTCAAATCACAAACAACACGGCTGTGCGTATTCTCAAGTGTGAGATTTTTACGGATGGATCCTGCCCGACCGGGAATACATCTTGATGATGTTTCAGCCCAGGAGAGGTCCCCTCTCCAGGGACATGCTTCCGATTACAAGAAATGAGCTGCCTATGAGAAGGCTGAGAATAAATCGAGCGCATTTCCCAAACTGTGAACTCTCCTCGCAGCATCGGTAAAACCCTTTGTGAGCTGCCACATTAGCAGGTGACAGCCACTCCTCGGCAGGAGCACGGCGACAGCTCCCGCCGGCCTCATGCGGGCAGCGCTCCCCGCTTCTACCCCGGGGCACACCCGGCACCCCCTGCTGCCGGCGGGGCCCGGCAGTG
>WEIU01012651.1:182942-218551 GCA_013389925.1 Aegithalos caudatus | reverse complement strand
AGATGGACACACGGACACGGGGAGAGATGGACACACGGACACGGGGACAGATGGACACACGGACACGGGGATAGATGGACACACGGACACAAGGATAAATGGACACACAGACACAGGGATAATGGAGACAGGCACAGGGATAGATGCACACATGGACAGATGGACACACGGACACGGCAGGGACATGGACATGGCAGGGACATGGACACAGGGATAGACGGACACAGGGACACAGTGACACAGGAGGACACAGGCACAGAGACACACAGTCACACAGACACAGGCACACAGGGGCACACGGGCACACGGACTCAGAATCACTGAATTGGTCAGGTTGGAAGGGGGTCACACTGCACTGGATTGTGTCCAGATTGTTCTTGAATATGTCCAGTGATGGAAACTTCACAGCCTCTCTGGGCAATCTGTTCTAATGCTCCATCACCTGCATAGAAAAGAAGTTCTTCCTCATATTCAGGTGAAATTTCCAGTGTATCAGTTTTTGCATATTGCCTCTCATCCTAGTGGTTGACACTACTGAAAAGAGCCTGACTCCATCTTCTTGGCATCCCCTCTTCAGATCCATACACAGCTGAGGACACATGGACACATAGGTCTGGTGTGTGCACAGAGCTGGTACCCACACAGAGGCCTGCACACCGGGAGCTGTGTGCTGCCCTGGGGGTGTCTGCACATCCACAGAGCTCTTGGGACTGCGTGGGGCTTGTGCCTGCTTGGCATTCCCACAGGCTCTCTAGGGCTCTGCATGTGCGCTGGGAACATCTGCTGGCATGTGGCAGGACAGGCTGCAGCTGTGCTGTGGTGTCCCCGAGCTCTCCATGCCACCATGAGGAGATGGCACAGCGTGTTTGCCAGAGCAGCCCAGGTTTGTCACGGTCTCTGGCACAACAAAGGAGCCGGCGTGGTCTCCAGAGGGCCCAGGCATTGCAGGGTTTTGTCTCTGAGGGAAACATTCCCATTTCTCAGCCTCACCTGGAGATCTCAGTTCCCAGACAGATCCAGGAGCAGTGCCTGCCCAGCTGATGGGGGTGCAGGTTCCCACCCCTAGGGCTCAGCGCCTGCACAGCCACTGTGCCATGGGCTTGCATCACGCAGAATGAGGGCTAGAGCAGCACCATCCATGTGAGAAGGAAATAGGAACCCAATGAAGCAATGATGAAATGATTACACCCAGAATCTGACACACTTGGGAGCAACCGTGCAGTTGTTTGTATCCTGGCATGTCCATCATCCTTATAGCCTGAAAAATCGGGTGGAGCATTTAATTCTGTGTCACAGGAACTGTGGGATTAGGATTTGAAAGTTTAAAGGGATAATGACTTAAATATGGCAGTTGTTTCTGGTCCCTTCCCTCCTGGCCTCCTCTGACTGGTAAAGATTAGTGATACTGGCTCCCTGCTCAGCTCCTGTAGCTCTCCCAGGGCAATAAAGTGCTCTGCAGCACATGCACACCACCAGGGTCCCACCAAAATAAGTGTAGAATGTTTCAAGCAGATTTACAGCATTCTACATCCATGTCATTATTTCTTCATGTCAATAAAAGCAACAGGAGATGGGGGTCACTGTCAGCCAAAGCCACAACACAAATTTGCTGGCAGGGCTCAGACGATGGGGGGGTGCCCATACATCCAACCCTGGAGAGCTGGAAAGAGCTCCAGGCTCCTGGGACAAACCATTTCCCTTCAGGCGTGGTTGTTACGTTCATTGCAACCCTGCTGTGGCAGTGCTGTGGCCTCACAGGCGGGGCAGGCCCCACACACTGAGCCTCCCAGCATGCTGGCAAGGGCTGTGCAGCTGGGAAGGTACAAAAGGCCCGAAGCAGGTATTTTTATTTCATTTTTAATGAGTTGCATGAATGCTATTCAAGCAGAGTTGTTGTGGTGCCTGCTGAACACCTGCCAGGGCAGATGCGGTGCCAGCGGGCACTCGGCACGTGCAACAGCAGTGGGCAGGATGTCAGGCAGAGCCTGCTGTCTCCTGGTGTTCAGGGAAAAGACTCTGGAAGAGAGAACAAGGGAGCAGCCTCATCTCTTTATATCTGCTTACAAGTACAATCTGAGCTGGCTCCTTGGGAGGGCAGGACCAGTCTCATTAGAGGCAAGAGGACCATTGGAGATGGGGTGATGCTGAATCTCTGGACATTTTTAGATTTAAAATACAAAGGGCAAGATCTAATTTCTACCAAGGAGGTCTTCTGACTTAGCAGCAACACATGCCTCCAGCCCTGCTTTAGAAAACTTTCAAGACCCTCAGCCTCAGTTCCCAGGCTGGACTGACCCACTGTATCTGGATGTTGTTGCTGCTAAGGCAGTGCCCACAGTGTAGCTCAGACACTGTAGATTCCTGGCAGGCCCAGAAGCATCAAGACAAAATTTAGAGACATACGTGGAGCTGTGTGATGAATGATTTTTCCACAGGACTAATACTTGCATATCACAACTCATACCCTTTCCCATCCATGTACTGGAGGACTCACAGCAACAGCAGAAGTTCAGATCTGCACTTCAGGGTTTCTTTCTTTCACCCATTAGCACTGACTCAGTTATGCTGCAAAGTCAGCAAGACAAAAAGAGGGGGAAGAGCAATATGGGGAATGACAGCAAGGAGTAACTCTGGGCTGGCAAACTACTGTTAGCAAAGAGAAAACTACTGTTATTAAATTTCTCAGGTACACAGAGAAATTCTAATGGATGATAAAGCAAGCAACAAAGTTTATCTCTGGTCTGGTGCTGTGTCGCTGCATGCCAGGAGTTACATCTCAGCAGGGCAGTTGGCTTGATCAGTGGGCATCATTTTCTCGGTGTCGATCTTGTAGGACTGGAGAACACCCTTCAGCTGCTCCACGGTTTCTGGGTGCATGTCAGGAGCTCTTGACAGAATCCAGGCGTAGTCCATGTGGAAGAGCCAGAGGATGTTAGTGCAGGAGTAAACCAGGGAGTAATTTTCATAGTCAGTGGAGATGACCCAGTAAGGGGCAGCAGGCATGACTAGGAGAGAGGAGGGCACCGTGACTGCTGTGTGTAACCAGCTCTGGACATCTCTGCAGCACCACAGCCACAGCTCCTGGGACTGTTCCCACTTTAGCTGCTGCATACATGTGGTCAGTACACAGAGCTATAATTTATAAAAGCCTACCAGGACTCCTTGTTCTGCCCAGAGGAACTTGAGAAAGACACAAAGCCCTGACTGTGAAGGTCTTTTTGGAAAATTAGCACTATGACCTGAACAGCTCTCCTGGGCTGATGAAAGCCTCACCAGTATGAGGGTGCTGGCTGCTGGGAAGGAACTGTAGTGCTGGGAGCTGACACTGGTGATAAGAGGAGCACAAACAACCAGCCACTGCCATGGGGAACCCTGCCTCAAGGAGCCAGCTGAGCCCAGAGCTGTTCTCTGGGGCTCGCACCTGGTGAAGGTGGTTGGGGCTGCACATGCTGCAGGTGAAATGGCAGCCAGTGATGCCATAGCAGCGCAGAATTAAGTCTGTCTGTGCTCATGGAACAGTCATTGTACTTCCTTTGCAACTACCCCTCCTCCACCCATTTCTCCAAATAACCCCTCTGTGAAAGAGAGCTATGAAACTGCCAAAGAAAAGGTATGAGGGAGCAGAATAAAAAGTGATCCAGGGGGACGCTGCAGCTCACTTTCCAGTGTTGCTGCTGACAGTGGAAAGTGCTGTGCAATGTGGCACAGCACCTCAGCAGGCCCCCGTTGAGTGTCACAGTGACAAGTCAAGGAACAAGCAAACAAAACCATATTATTAATGGTTATTAAAAGCCACTTGTACGTATAAGCAGCGTGGGCAAGTAGCTGTACTGCAGTGTGCAGAGAAACAAGCTTATTCTTGGCTCTTGCAGCACTGTGGGGCTGCCTCCCCCACCTCCCCACCTCCCTGTCCCCATCTGTGAAATAACCTGGAGGGACAGCAAGGCTGCTGATCTTTCTTGCTGTCAGATCAGCTGGTGAAGTGTTCTCCACCACTGAAGGGGCTGTTGCTGTAAATGGCACATCAGTGTCACCAAACCACTGCCTGCTGGTCACAACGTCTATTTTAACTATTTGCTGCTGTGCTGAAGTCACCTGGGGAGCTCCACGCCTTCCTTTGCAGCTTCTGACTCCTGGTGCCATGGCACAATGCTCAGAGCACAGCACTGCCAAGGCCATGGGCACTGGGGAGCCTTCCCACCACACACTTACACCAGTTAAAGCGGACGCCCAGCTTGGCCGGCTGCTTTACATCCATGTGCATCATTTCTCCTTCAGCTTCATTGATTTTGCCATTGGCACTAAGGGGAGAATGACAAAGGTGAGAAGTAAAGTCAGGAAAGTGGAAGATCATTTTATTTTTCACTTTCACTAAATCATCCCTCCTGACACAACTACCGTCAAGAGGTGGCTGAAATAGGTACTAGTAAACCCCAGCATCCCTGAGGATGTTTTCAGCAGCTCTCAGGGCACAGCAGGTCCTGGGCCAGGTGCAGCTGGGTAGATGGTCTATCAGGTTAAACCACCCCAGCATCCCTGCCTCTCTCCAAGAATCCCTGCCAGCGGGATGTCCTTTGGTTCCAGGCTGACAATGACAGAGAAGAAGGAGAGCAAGACCACTCTGCACTGGGTGGGAGGAGCCCAGCATGGGAGAATTGGAGGATCCCATCCACAATCCTGGATATGCCAGGGAGCAGCTCAGCTCCTGGTAGTTGTGGAAGGCACGTGTTCACTTCTATTTAATAACCTGTACTTTTTCCAGGTCACTGCACATTCCTCCGCACGCAAATTATTTGTACCTGTGTGGTGAGCCAGGGTTTCTTTGGCTGCTCATTCAGAGCACTGCCCTGCTGGCAGCAAGCCCTAAAACTTGAGCTGCCCAACTTATAATAGCATTTTTGCATGGATGCCTCAAGACCTGGATGCTGCCCATCAGGCGGGAAAGTTTCATCTTCCCTTTAAAACAGGAGCAGCCAAGGAGGCAGAAGAGAATGCTGCCTGCAGCAGAAGTCAAGGGGCTGATGCTGAAGCCATGCACAGTGCACACCTGACCCAAAATATCTCTAATATTTTAGTGTCCTGAGCTGCTGCAGTAGTGACAGCAATGATTGAATAAATCTCACACAGATTAATGCAGGCACAAATGAATGTCCAGCTGTTTGCCAGGCACAGCCTGAGCAGTGAAGCTGCTGAGACAGTGCTGGGCACTCAGTGACCAGCAGGGATGGTGCTCTGCTCCAGACACAAGGGATGTGTTCCTATGCTGTTGTTATTGTGAGCTAGAACAAAGTCCCCATGCCATGCCAGGAGCACAAGGGACAGTGCTGCATTTGCTGCTCGCTCCCTCTCATCCATTCAGCCCCTCACAGCAGCAGCCCACAACAGCACAGGATGGAAACAGATGAATTAACACCTGCATCTTTCCATGTAAAAATCCAGAAGGACTCAGGATAATTGCAAACTATCCTAATACCCTAATAAAGGGAAAAGCATTCACCACTGATTTAAACTGACAATGATTTCTGATCCCCTTGCATAGCAGTTACTACATGCGCAAGGTAAAATCTCCAGAAATAGGCTGACAAATATTCAAGTAAAAATTACTCGTGTGCTTCACCTTCCCTGCACCTTTCCTGGTGTCTCCTTTCTCTGGAGCAGAGAGAAGCACAGGGCACAGGCAATTCTGAGCATGCAGGGGCACAAAGTGGTAGCTACCATCCCATAACCAGCCCCATGTCCCCCCCAGAACAGGACCCAGGGCATCCAGCTTCTCAGCCATCTCTGGGGATGACAAGCCAATCACAGGGGAGATCCAGGCTATTTTATGCTGAAGTCACCATGTACATTTGATCAATTTTCTTATCACTCACCTTGGACAATGAGACAGAGACCTGGTGATCCTCAGGTCACTGGCATGAATCATATCTCTCAGAAGAGCTACTGCAATCACAGGGTGCCTCCTCCAGCACCCGCAGCCCCAGACACAAGTAGTTTAGAGAAAAATGAACACCCAGGACAGCAAGAGAGGTGACAGGAGTGCCACTGCCACAGTGAGGATGTGGCCCAAACACAAACACTTACAGCATCTCCTTGTTGATCACCTTGAACTTCCCATTCTCCTTCAATGAGTAATTTGCCTGGACGCAGCTTCCTTTCTCAAAAGTTGAGGGCAGCTTCTCTATCTCGTACCATTTCCCTAAATACTGACAGAAGAAAGTTTAGAGATGTTTTTAACATGAATGAGCTGAGGCAGAGCAGCCTGGCTCCTTTGTCAGTAGTTTTTCCTCTCGGTGGTTGGGGTTGGGGGTGAGCAGAGCTGCAGACCCACACTGGCAGCTGTGGCACAAGGTGTGACCAGACCTGCCACCACCCCCTACACCAGGCAGTTTGCTGACAGTCCCATGCCCCTTAGCTTAACTTGTTATACCTTACGAGATTTTTAGAAAACTTTTCACACCTTGTTGATATCGAATTCCTCTTGAACTGATGGATCTGGGCATGGTCCCATATGAAACATCTGGCCTTTCCCAATGCCGAAGAGGCTGAGCAGGACCGAGAGCCGCACTGTCGTGCCCAGCATGGCTGCACTGGGATGCAGGCAGGAAACGGACCTGGGCAGAAGGAAAACAGCTGAGCTGGGGTGTCCCTGGAGCAAAGCTTTGTGTGAAATGCAGCACGAGGGATAGGACATGCAGCAGGGCACCTCGGGGGCGCAGCAAGGAGGAAAGAATCATTAGAAGAGTACCAAAGAAGTCCCAAGCCCAAAACAGCCTTAAGCCCTGCCTGTGCCCAGGCTGTGCCCAGCAGCTCCACAAAAAGCCAGGCAATGCCTGGTGAGAACTTGTACTCATCACCCACATCTGACACCTAGCAACATGCAGGGGGATAAATGTCCTAGGACCCACAGGAACATCATTGTTTGTCCAAAGCTGAGGCAAGGGGAAGGGCAGAACTTTTGCTTTAAAATGGTGGAGCACAAGGAACATATTCCAGAGGCAGCGGAGAGCTGGAGCCCTGGGCCGTGGACATGAGCACTGTACACCGGCAGCGTACACCTGCATGGCAGGAGGGACATCTCCAGGTATGCCAGGGCTGCCTGACACTGCAGCAGGGTGGGAGAGACAATGCAGCTGTCTCTGGAGGGGTCTTTGTGTGCCAGGATATACACAGCACTCCAAAGTGGGGAAGTTGGTAGAGAATCAAATCAGCATCAAATACAACAGGAACTGATCCCCAAAGCATGGGGTGAGGAGAGAAAGGAGAGGTTTTCCTGCAGAGCAGAAGCAGGAGCTGTGCTGCTCACACCCAAACAGTCAGCAGGAGTTGGGATGCTGCCCAGATGCTTCAGGCTCTGCTTGGGGCAGGTTGGCATGTACAGACCCTGCAGCACTGGGCTGCTCTGCTTCCCTGGCTGGAAACTCCTCCACAGGAGCAGCGGTAGCATTTTCCCCAAGTTCAGAAGGAAAGCTCAGCCTGTCTCCAGCTGCAGGCACAGGCCCCACTGCAGACACAGCCAGTACCCATTTTGAATCTCCCAGTTCAGACATACCTTGGTGGACGAGGCGCAGTGATGCTCCACAGGACCAGGGCAGCAAGGAACAGCTCTGTGGTGAGCTCTCTCCTTCCCTTTATAAGTGCGCTGGGATCATCATTATTCAGCTCTGGCACAAGCCACTCCCTGGTCCTCGACGTGTTGAGGTTTTTTGGCAGGCCAGTCAGCTGCCTTAGATCTGCAGCTGGTACGAAGCTGGAGATGGGCTGCAACTTGGCTGCTCACCCAGGCAAACAAAGGCACCCCACGTGTCTGGATATCGCCCTGCAGCTGCAGAGCTCTCTGCCTTGCAGCCACTCACTAAGCCTCAGGCCTGGGTGCAAATGGCAGGGGAAGGAGAGAAACACTACAGTCTTTGCTAGGGGCTGGGGACAGCAGCAGCTCCCATCCTGCGCCCTCTGCTCCAGCAGCAGCCATGGACATGCTCCAAGGCGAGGACATGCAGCCTCTGCCTCCCACCTGAGCCCTGCAGTGGCCCTCCAGGCCACTGCAATTTCCTTGTCCCCATCACAGTCATTGCTGCAACTACGTGAGGGACATGAAGCAGCAGGACACATCACAGGTTTGTGTGAGGAGCTGAAAGACCTTTCAGCAGTTTTCTATTAGATTTTTAAATTTTATTACAAGGAAAGATGCTGGTGCAATTAATTCCATGCTGACCTGGCACTTTTTCCAACAGGTGCCCAGCAAATGCCTTTGACAGCAGAGCAGCCATCTGTGAAGGCAGCCGGTCCCAAGAGTTATGCAAGAAGACTTGAGTAATTGACAGGAAGCTCTCTGTTTAATTACATTTTAATCTAATCTCTGTTGGGACTTTCTCTCTAGGTGTGTTTTTACATGCTGCCCTGCATGCCTTACTCACACATGCACACACACATGAGCTCCTGACTGCCCAAATGCCACCCCAAGAGTCACAGATGGCTCAGTCCTGTCCCTTTTTGGGGCCATGCAGCCCTGAAACACAGCACAGCCAAGGTGAGTCCTAGGATCTCAATGACCACCAGAGCTGTGCCTGGCTCATCCACTGCAGATCCAGCAGCACCAGCTGGGGGTGAATGGCCACGGGGAGCACACGGTCCATGGTCTGCCACAGCACTTGGCACAGGGCAGAGCAGCACACAGGGCTCTCCCTGCCTCCATACAGCTCGTTAGTGCTTTGGCAGCCACCCATGTCCCTGATGGAGTTGCTCTGGCTGCCCATGTCAAAGTCAGAGGATGTCCTGCAGACTTTCTGCAACCTCACCTGCACCTCTTGCAACACAAATAGGTTAGAAGTCAGGAAATCCCTGGACAGACCCCAGCCTGAATGGTACAGGTGCTGCCATGCACTGGTGGCATTCCCCATGCACTGCACACCAGCAAGTAGTTCTTGTCCTGAGCTGAGCTGCCCACGTCCTGCAGAGTAATCAGAGGAGAAAGTCCTGCAGAAGGGCCAGCTTGGCCACAGTGGAACATTTGCATGTGGAGGTGTGTCTGTGTGCTTATCCACATCTGCACATGGAGCATTCTCCTACGGGATGGAGCAAGGACTCCTTGTCTGAATGGTCTGAGGAAGCCTTTTACACTGCTGAAGCAGCAGTGGCTCCTGCATGCCCTGGCCTATAGGTGCTGCCCAGTACCCAAGGGCTGCCCTGCAGTGCCAGCCCTGCCAGGGACATATCTGGGTGGCTGGGCACTGCCATTTTGGCTCCTGGCACGCTGCAGCCACAGTCACACCATCAAGGTGTTCACCCAGCCATGCTCCATGGAACTCCTGCTGCAAGAGTGTGCAGGAGTGGGCCATGGCCAGGATGCTGAGAAGTCAGGAGCCAGCAGGAGCTGACACTCCTTAGCCCCACTGAGAGTGGAGATGACAGGTGGGGTGGGCTTGGCTATGGCCATTACCCCCCTTGCAGCCAGCACTAGCAGCACTGGGAGAAAACCTGTCTGTGCAGGGAATCCCACGTCCAGCCAAAGGCAGCACCCTCAGAAGTGCAGAAGCTGCAGTGGAGCCCTATTTCTCCACTGGCCACTGCCAGCCAAGGAGCACCCCATGGCTTCCAAGGGACTGCACAGCTTGAAGCACAGATGATGAGAGCTGACAGCTGAGCTCACTGCCACTGCTGAGATGTCTCCACACAAGCACTGGCTGTGCCTTCCCCAGGGGCACATTTCTGGGCTCTGCCTGACCACAGAAGGAAGCACCCAGGTATCTGCCGCTCATCTCTTGGAGTGGAGCAGGTTTGGGATGCTTCAGCTGAGTCCCTGCTTGGGGCCAGTTGGCCAGAACATGTTCAGTGGCCACTGCAGGACCCTCCTGTCATTCCACCTCCAGCCCACCAGCACCACTTGCCTGCACAGACCAGAGCCTGCTCCATGTCCCACCTGTCATTAGCCCACAGCGGGAGTCTACTCTGAGCCACTCCAGAGCAAGGGTTTGGAGAAAAGCATAACCTTATAATTGCACCTAATTTTGGGGTGGGAGCAGTCCTCTCCACCTGGTAAGCAGTTTGTACCCTGGAGCAGAGGAGGGGCCACACATCAAAGGGCAGGAAGCTGGAGCAGGGGAGGGAGGACGGGAAGGAGATAAGCTGTGGAGAAACCAGGGCAAAAGGGGGGGTGGTGTGGGTGGTGGTGTACCAGACACGCTCCGGAATGCTTTATGCAAGAATGAAACCTCCTCCACATTTCTGGGTAATGAGGCAGCTGCAGGGCAGGCTGCAGGGCTTGTGCACAGCGAGTGAGGTACCACGGGGGCTGCAGGCTAGGGCAGCGCTGCCTGCAGGGCAGGGGGCTGTGAGTGGGGGAGCGGGCAGGAATGGGTGCAAAGCATGCACGAGGTGAGGTGGCATGAGCCACACAGCACATCCAGGGCTGACGGGAGGTACGGACAGACTGCACTGCTTGGGATATTCTCACGCTGTCAGTTGTCCGTTTCAGAGACAAAGCACATCTGGCTCCAGTGAGAGGATGCAATAGCACTGAGTGCTGCCAGCAAAGACCTCCTTGTTAGAACAAGCTAGAAATGCAGATAAAGTTCAGCCAGCAGAGAGCTAGGACAGGGCACTGCCACTCCACCTGTGACATTCTACCTCTAGCTGACCTGGCTTAGTGCAGGAGTGAGATTGTCCTGTTGCACCCCCCAGATATCAGCTCTTGGCTCTATGAAACAGAGCATCTTCAGCCAGCCAGGCCTCGTGGGTACCTGGTTCCCCAGGGAAAGGCTGTCATACCACACTGCCTCTCCAGCTGGGATTTCAGCAGCTGCAGAAAAGCCCCCAGCAGCTTCAGAACCAGGATAACCTGGGAGTGCTGAGAGTCCCACCATGGAGACAACATTGTTGGACAGCTCTTCCTGACTCAGGTGGTGCCTTCCATTTTGTTTTTCTTCCTCCTCTCCAGGAAATGGAGCTTTGTGTTGGCCAGCAAGTTACAGCATGTATATAGAAGCAAAAATCAACAAGTAGGAGGCAAGACAGAGAAAATAAAAGCAGGTGGGAATTTTCCTCTGTAGGAGTGGCAAAAAGTGCCTTGAAATCTGCTTATGCAAAATGGTGTAAAATTTTTAATTGCACTTATGACAGCAAAGGAAGTAAACAGACTCAGGATGCATGAACTGTCCTCTGGGATGTAGGAACTTGATCCCATGCAAATGCACAGAAGATGTTGTGGTTCATTTATATACAATTAGTGAGTAGCTCTCCACCTTGGAAGTTATCCAATTATGTATTCAAAACACAAGAAACCAAAGAGAGACAATTTAGGAAGTTAGAAAACTAAAAAAGATATTATTATTTAAGGGACAACCCTGTCATGAAGGACCAGAAGTGTTTCTGGCTGTATTGCAGAAGGCTTCTCAACCTGACATTGCTGCCAAGATCTGAATCCCTGTAGAGAGTGAAGCCAGAGGGATATTTACTCTTCAGAAAGTAGAAAAAACAAAACAGAGAGAACGAAAACAAGGTCTCTGTATACAGAAATACATTGCAGATCTGGACCAGTGACAAAGCTTTGGCCTGGTGCCATCTCACCCCTGTGGATGTGCTCACCATAAAAACTGGAGTATAAACAATGCCCATAATCCTGGGATTTTGTTACATTCCAGTGCCCCACATGAAGGGCTGCCTTATGCTGCTAAANTTTTTTTTTTTTTTTTTTGCATATGCTGCTGGATTCTCACAGCAGACCCTGGGTACAGGCAGAGCAGGCATTTGGCCAGGTTCATCCTCACAGAGAGGAGCGAGGAGTGCACAGCCTAAGGGAGCAGGGTAGGACTTCTCCAATGGATGTAGGAGCAGATTCCATGGGCATTTACCAGATTCCTGTGGGCCCTGTCTGGGAATGCCCACTCAGGTTTGAGCACTGTGGGCACTGCAGGGCCCTGGCTGTGTGACTCAGCTCAGCACAGGGTGCTGCTCCCATCCTCTGTGCCCCACTGAGCCCAGCACAAAGAGCCCCCCAGCTGCCCTGCTCTGCATCCCCTTCTCAGAGGAGAGCTCACACATTCCCCAGTGAAGTCATTATGCTTTTTTCTCAACCAGCAACATTTAGCCTATTGAAACACACTGTAAATGATCTAAAAAATGTCATTAAGCATGTTTAGAGAGCTTTTTCTGCAAAGGGAATTTCTGTTCTTATGGAGGAAGCACAGTGATCTATTCACAGCATCACCAGCTTTGTCCAAGAGATGCCCAAGTAAGGTTATTTAAAGCCCACAGCCCTATTTTCTGCAGCTAAGCCATATTTCAGCCCTTAGCTCAGGCATGCATTAATGCAGTTACACAATTATATTTTCTATGACCTATATACAACCTACATCTTCCTCACGACACAGATTTATAGTGAGTGGGTAATCGCAGCTCTGCTCACAGAAAGAGAGAACAGCCTCTATTACATTAAGAAATGCAATTAAGAAATCTCCTGCAGATTATGCTGCCCTGCCAGCTGAGCAGGAAGCCCTTTGGCAGGGATGTGGTCTCTCCTGCTGCCAGAGCACTTTGGAGCCTGCTTCAAGTCAGCAACTTGCATCAGCTACCAAGAGTCCAAGGAATCATGCAGGGAGTTCAGGGATGGCCTCAGACTCTCAGATGTCCCTCACTCATAGGCCCCAAGGCTGTTTTACCTATATTTTATATATGCACTAGGAAGACCCAAGGGCAGCACTTTGCTGAAGGACTTCTCGACCAGCCAGCACAGTGTTTCCATCCCATATCTCTGAGTCCCCCAATCTCACACCACAGGGCAGAGGAGAATTTTAAGAATACCCTTTCTGAAAGAGCAAGTCTCATCCCTCCACACAGGCTGAGAGCACAAAGACACTGGCATATGTGTTTGGCTTTGCCTGTGAATAGCAGCATTGAGGCCCCTGAGCCTGAGCACACACAGCTTGCATTGAAACACAGGCCTGAATGTTTGCTAGACTGGAATTTACATTGTACAGAAAATAAATAACATAAATTCAGTGGTCAGTGCTCTGACTTCAGTGAAATACATAGTTACAGTATGAAATGGCACAGAGATACCATTCACGGTGAGTTTCATTCAAACCAGTTGGGAGAGTTTAGGAATGATTAGTTTAGACAGTATTAAAAATGCTTCTATCTGTGCAGCACCCCAGGAATACTAGTCAGGTGTGTATTTCTGTGTAGAGATCTGGTGTGAGGACACACATGCATTATCCACGTGTCATACCTTGCATTCCCTGACATAACTATTCTTGAGAAACTGTTGTTACCCATGGACTAGAACAAAAGCTTCTTACACCAGGACAGATGTACAGGAGTATAGGAACTTCCTCAGGGTGCAATAGATCAACCTGGGATTGCTTTTGATTCTGTAACTGCCCATGCACAGACAGAGCTGGAAGCCAGCTCCTGACTTGTGCATGCAGGAGGGAAAGATGCCTGAAGCAGGAGCTGGGCTGGCTGGGCCAAGTGCCATCCCTGCCCACAGGGAGCTGGAGGCTTCCTGCTCCTGTTAGTGCCTGTTAGTGCTGCAGGAAGGGAGCAGCCACCCCATACAGGTGTCCCCAAAGCCTGAGGGAACCATGCAGCTCATGTGTGGTTCAGGGCTGTAAAAGTGGCAGTGGTGCAAAAAGAAGGTCCAGATGTGCTCTTGGGCTACAGAATCTTAGGGACTTGCTTATTGATAAAGGTGTACAGCAAAAGAACATGTGCAGGGAGGGGATCAGGTTGGGACTTAGTGTGTGGGCCAAGAGTATATGGAAATGATGGGGAGAGAAATGTTTCCTGTGTGTGCACATGGTGTGACAGCAGCTCCCAGTAAAAGCACTGGCTCCATCCCCTACACCAGTGCTGGCCCTGAGAAAACTCAGTGCTGGTGTCCTTTGTTGGGATGGGCAGACCACTGCACCCACTGGATGTGTCCTGCACCCCTTCAAAGCCACCTCATGCCAACAGTCAAGCCACCACACCATTTCACTCTCTTTAAAGTTGTCCACTGCTTCCGTGAAGCCTTTTCTGAGTCCCCAGGCAGATTTTCTGCAGGTACTTCCTCATTATCAAAGTGCACCTCAGCTGTATTGGAGTACTTGATCCTCATTTCTTCTTTGGAGGGCTGCCAGGCTAAGTGCCTGCACAAGCTTTCTACAGGGAGGGAAGCTGTACAGCCATACCCCAGACACCCACTGGATGTCTCCAGCAGGACACAGGGACTGACACATCCCTCTCTGCAGTAAGTGCTGGAACCATGAGGCTTGCCAGGGTGCATTCCCTCTCCAACAGCTCCCTCCTTAGTCATGCTTCCTGGAGCAATGGTTGCTTCTCATTAGGGCTGGAAAGTGAAGGTGCTTGGCTGTGCTCTGAATGCTTCAACACCTCTGAGCAGGCAGAAACCAGGAAGGAGACACAAGGACAGCCTGCTGACTGATTGTCCTGGTAACCCTGGTTAAACTCTCACCAGGAAAATGACTTCTACAGCACCTGACCCCACAAGGTCATGGGTACCAACCACACCCCTGGGGGCACAATTGCTCTGGCAGCGAGGCCCAGTGCAGTAACAGACCATGCAGAGTTTTCCCTGAATTGCAGTTCGAGGTCCCTGGGCAAGGTGCCTGTGGGGTGATGGTTAACCTTGGTGCCTGTTTAAGAGCAGCACAATGGTGTTAATGCCTGCCCTCAATCCTGGCACCTGCCTCCCTGCAGCCCTAACCATTCAGAAGACTTTAAAAGCCACTTAGAGCAGCTTTCACACTGAAGACTGGAGTCACCACATTTATTATTCTGCCACAGAAAGTAATTCAGCCTATGGGAAGAGGGGTAATATCTATTTTGGCACCAGTTACAACAACAAAATGAGTCAAACAACATGCATTGCATTGCAGTGGTTTTCTGCTTTCCAGCATGGGCAGGGTGGTGGCAGAGGCAGCTGGGATAGTGAGGGAGCTTGG
This sequence comes from Aegithalos caudatus, assembly GCA_013389925.1. NCBI lineage: Eukaryota > Metazoa > Chordata > Aves > Passeriformes > Aegithalidae > Aegithalos > Aegithalos caudatus. The sequence goes on along the minus strand of WEIU01012651.1, from coordinate 203,612 downwards.
TAGAATGATTTATTCAGAGCATTCAGCAAACCTGTAGCAGTGCCAGGGCCAGAAGTGCTTCACCTCAGTCCCAGGCAGAAGTCTTTCCACTAAACCATTAAAACAGACCAGCTCTTACCTGGTTCCTCTGTTGAGCACTCTTTCTGTAACCTAATCAAGAATTCTTTCATTTTTCCTGTTTTGACTTTTATTAATGTCTTGGCAAACACACTGAAGGAAGATCTCAGGTGACCAGATCTGTTCTGTCTGTGTGCTTGAGCTGGAAACAACTGGGAAACACTACTGCCCTTTTCAACATCATCTGCTAGGTCCTGCACAAGAAAGAGCTTTAAAACCACAGGCCATGTTCAGGAGGATGGAAAACATAGTGCAATGCTGGCTGGGAGCAGGCAGGCACAGGGGAAGGCAAGAGCCAGGAACTAGTAGGCAGACCAAATATCTCCATGTGCTCCTCAAAGCAAACCCATAAAACTCATGGTATTGGGGCCAGTGTCATGATGCTATGGCAATGAAAGTGCAAAGCTAGCAATGGTATAGCAGAACCATCAAGTCTTACAAACCCTCACCCTTAGAATACAGTTATTATTCCAAAAAAGCCAGAAAACTTCAGATTCTTTCTCCATGTTGATTCCTTCAGGCTTGAGGCTGTCTAATAGAGGAGGTTCCTTCATTAAGGATACCTGATAATTATGTGCTTCATCAAAAGGTGCCAGAAAAATGTCTCCCTGGCCTACATATGGGGGTAAAACACAATCAGCTTCTCTGTTAAGGGCAGAGGAAAGCAATGCTGCACACCCACACCAAGGGGATGGGCAGGGACCCCCTTCTGTCACTGCTGTGTTGGCAAAAATTGCTGTGAGACAAAGCACCCTCAGGGAACCAAATAAAGCTCCCCTGCAGGCAGTGAAATATGGCATGTGCACTGCACCATGCTGTGGTAAGTGCACTGAACACTGGCTCAGCCAAGAAATGAGCCCAGAGCTGCCTTCAGCACCAGCAGGATGATGTTGCAGCCATCATGCCAAGGGCTCTGGACAGCTCTTCCCTTCAAGACACCACGGGAGACCTGCACACATGGCTACTTTGTGCCTTCTGATAAGCTGCTGTCAGGGCTGAGGTATTATTTATCAGTAGTTCGAGGTGAAAACACAGGTCTGCTCTTTCCTCAAATAGCACCAGGGGAGAGGATGATATGGCTGTATCAGTAACATCCCTGTGGCCCTTCCAGCACTGCTGAGAATGAATTAACTGTATCTGGATCCAGGCCAGGCCCTGGAGGTGGAGTTGGCTCTCTTACAAATTCTCTATTCGTAGCATCTCTCCAATCCCCAGGGCTCAGGCTGCTGGCTGAGAAACCTGCTGGCATTGGTTTGGGTTTGTTTCTAAGACATTTTTCAGCATTGTGGTTACACAGGAAGCTGAAAACTTGTGTTTCAAAACCCCAGCCAGTAGCACAGGTGCTGTTGTGGCTATTTACACAGCACCAGAATTGTTTGGGGGAGGTCTTTAAGCTAGGAAGATAAAGCCACCCTGAGTTTCTGAGGTCTTCAAGTCTCCAAAAGGCTGAGCAAGCCTCCCGTGTGTGGGTGCACTGGGTGGCACTGTTGCAGAGCTGGGTGCTGTCGAGCAGAGCTCCCTGCAAAGGTCTCACACCCAGGCACTGCCCTGGCCACTGGTGCTGAGCCAGCACCTCCCTGTGCAAGACAGAACCTCAGCAGCCTTTCTCACCTCTTCTGGATGTTGTGAAGAGCTTTAGCAGGCTTCCTAATCTCCACTCAGCATATTTACTTTTGTCCAGCTAATAGTGCTGGTGTTTTTCTTTGATTTGTTTCTTTCCTCAAGGAAGAGGAGAAGCTGGGGGCAGCAGTCTGTCTGGGAGACAGTGACTCCACAAGGAGACTTTCTGGAGCATGGAGAGACCACCTGCAGCAGAAGTAAGGCCCTGACCTCAGGCAGAGGAGAGCTGTGCTGAATAATCTCCCATCCTGGTTGCAGGGCACTGCTGTGTGTGAAAGCACTGCCATCATTGGCCTCCTTTCCCCTCAAGAACATTTCTGGTGGTGGGCAGTTTCTCAGCTACACAAGTTCAAAGCCAGATGTGCAAGAAGAGCTTCTCAAATTCTAAACTTTCTCCTAACACTTATCAGCTCCACCCCAGGTGTTAAAGCAACAGGTTACCTAGCAGACAATGCCAATGCACCACAAGTCAGTCATCTGTCCAGAAACAGGAGTATCCATAATCTTGGGCCCATTACGCAAAGGAGAGAATTCACTTTGCAAACATTCTGGTATCCCTCGTGCTGTGGTTTTTCACTAGTGCTCTGCAATCAGACAGCACCTACAGGGCTACTACTTGGGAGGAAAGTGTCACACAGAAATATCATGATGGTTAACATTATCTAGGAACAATCACATCCCACTGCCCATATATTTGTCCCAGTGCTGGGTCTTGCCCATCAGCATGTCAAGTGTAGTTCCCAGGAACACTGCACAAGCTGGCACTTGGTAGAGGAGCCTCCCGGCCAGCTCCATGGCTGCTTGAGATCTTCAGCCACATCAGAACAGCTAACCTGGGATGACAGCCACCCTTGCCACTGGTAAAGACTTGTGAAGCCCAGAAGAAGTTTAGATGTCCATCCTCTGTGTAGGAGGAACTTCCTGCATCTTGCCTCTGCCTCAAATGAACCACTTCTTCTGCAGCTCTTGCTGTTCAGAAGAGACATTTGGTTTCTCTTGGCTTTTAGAGATTATCTTTATTCCCTTCATCCACAATAAACTCTTTGCCATTACTGCTAGTGGAGGTTTCATATTGGAGGTAAAGCAGGCACCACAGGTGCCTTGAGGTCTGCAAGACACACTGAGACTTGACACTGGTTTAGGGCTTGGGTTTTGGTAAAGACACAAATAATCTGGAGTGATCTGGAGTATCTAAACTTGCACTGATTGCTTGGGAAACCCCAGCAGGCTCCTTGCTGTGTTAAGGTGAACCAGAGCAAACATGGCATGCAGAGGACTGACCACCTCTTGGTTCCTAGTGCCATCACAGAGAACCTGTCAACCTGAAGGGAAAACCAGGATCCCTTCACAAAGGCTAAAGGGTGAACTGAGGAGCTGGATCATCACTGCCTTCCAAAGCATTGTGAGAAATATGCACAAAAAGGTAGGACAGTGCCACAGCCTCAGCAGCTGGTGTTTGAAAAAAAAAAAAAAAAAAAAAGGCATGGCAAGCTTTGGCAGCATAACTCCTTATAGGATACCACAGCAGCAGTAAGAGTGGACTTCCATGGGATTTCACTGAAGTTCTGTCTCTTTGAAGGTCACTGTCAACTGGAATTGAGTTTTCTTCCCTCTGTTACTCACCAGCAGAACAAAAAAATTCCCTCAATGCCATATCAGTGCAACTCTGTGTCATGAAACCTGTACTCTCTCTCATCCCCAGACACCCAGAGCTCCCCTCCCAGGCAGAAACCAGATCAGGCACTAACAGCCCTCCTGAGCACTTCTCAGGGGGCAGAGGAGGGGACTGGGACTCACATGCTGTGAAATCCTAACCCTGGCTCAACCACGAGGTCCTTGCATGGCCTCGGACACCTCCTGGCTTGCCAGTCTCTGTTCTGCCTGTGAGAAGAGCTAATCCTTATTACCAGGCAGCTGTAGCCCCTGGATTAGTTACACACAGAGTGCTGAGGCAATGAATAATGCACAGCACTGCTCTAAAGGATCTCCTTCGAGGGAAACCACACAAAATACAAACACTGATGGTGCCTGTGTTTACAGAGAGGCCTCTCTAACTGCCTTCTGCTGAGGAAATGGGCCATGCTTGCCCATTCTGCTTCAGGCAGCTCCCACTGAGCTGCCACAGTCCCACTACCTGCTGAAACATCATTAATTGTTATTACTAAGCCACCTCCTTAATTACTGAACCTAATTAAATCCCAACCTCAGGTTCAAAAGAGGTGAGAAAACAAATGTAGAAATGAGCACTGGAGTCAGACATATGCTTTAAAAATCTCACAGTTTATTTTTCTCTCTGTGCAAATCAGAACTACTTAACATTAATCACATTTCACAGTGCAGAGGGCAGAAGTGATTACTGTTTAAGCTGAAGTTTAGTGGGATCCTTCTGGGACATGAATCCCAGGAAATCTCCATGTGCTGGATGATCTGGACAAGACACAAACTGCACAGCAGTATTTCTAGCAGTTGTTACTTGTAAGACAAGCTGCCTTGACAGCATCTCCAAGGGAAACCTGCTTTCCTCCTGAAGGCATTACAGCATTCATGGCTGCATGCAGACTCCAAGAATTTGCCACCAGTGGCACACAAAAAGTTTAAGGCACAGTTTCCAAGTCAGAGCTAGCAGAGATAGATGAAGAAAGAGCAATCAATAGGCTCTTTTCACAGCCACTTAATCTCACATAAGGCAAAACAGTGGAAGGAAAAGCTGGTCCCTGGAGTAAGAGCTCAGGTCCCAGCCTGGCCAGCAGTGCCTGCAGCTCACTGGCTGCTCCACCAGTGGTCACCACTGGAACACAGGGAATGGGGCATGAAGCCAGGCAGCTCCAGCAGCTGGAAACCATTATCAAAATACTGCACATGGCCAACAGAAGAGACCCTTTGGGAAACTGGGCAAGAGTAGCTGATATCAGTTATCAGGAGGTTCTCAGAGAAGATGATTGTGTGACATGGAGATTTCATTGTGCAATAATAAAAATAAGAAATGTGTGTCCCTTAAAACATCCTTCCAGAGCTCATAGTCAGGCCACAGTAGCTGCACAGTGCCCCATCACTGTCCAAATGCAGAATATAAATGAAAAAACTGGTTTGGAAAAGCCAACAGCAGCTCCCTCACCAGCCAGAGGGAAGCAAGGGGAATGGCTGGACAATGTCTGTATCACAGTTGAGTAGTTCAGGCACCTAAGGTATTAGTCAGAGAAGCCAAATTTGTTTGCTACATCAGTTTAAACCCTGTCCCACAAAGCTCAGCAGCAGCAGGTGGAGAGGGGCTGCTGAGAGATGGCTCAGACCTCATTATTTGAAGGGCTTTTCACTGCCCGTCGTGTGCCCAGTTGTTGGCAGGGGCACCTCCTGACCACAGTGCTGGGAGGGAAGAACTCTTCTTTGCAGCTAGGTAATGAGGCTGTTTAGAGGCATGTTGCTGTTTCCCTGGAAAGAGCAGACAGTCACAGCACAGCAGAGCTTCTTGGCAGTATCAGGAAAACAATGGAAGGTTGTGACTGACCCATTTTCAACCAAATGGAAAACTGCTTTTGTTCCCCATTTTAGTTTCTCCCTTCAAGCCATCTCATAGCAACAGCTTTGCTCTGCTATTAGCTATTTGTCCTTGTAAGGAAAAGCAAAGGCCCATTAATAAGCCAAATTTATCACTGGGGAAACTCTGCTGACCTAATTACACTAGCCACATATTTGACATGTTATATTTACCTTCCTCTGCTTCCTCCATAGTTAAAACACCTTTCAACTTTAAACAGCACAGCTGTTTAAATACAAACAACAAGAATGAGGAAAAAGAAAAAAAAAAAAGAACCAAAACCCATACTGTTCTAGCATTCCACAACACAGGAAGTCATAACTCAAAGTGGAAGCACATGCATCTCCCGGGGAGACACAGCAGCAAGGAGTGCAGAGGTCAGCCCTAAGCTGTGTTTGTGAGTAGGAGCCCTGGAGGGATGCCCGAGGAATGCCTGTCTACAGGGAGGCTCCCGGGATGTACAGCCAGTCGGCAAGGGCGGTGGGCAGGTGGGTCATGACCTGCAGCCTCACCCACCAGTAGGTCTCCATGGGGTTGTAGCGGTTCCTTGGGCACGGCGACACAAGTGCGTCGGTGATGTCACCCAAGACCAGAGACGCGTCCTTCAGGCCGCTGGTCACGAAGGCCTTCATCAGGGCCACGTGGCCAGTGAAGTGCTCGCTGCCGTAGTCCCGGCGCACGGTGTCGGTGGCCCCGGCCCACAGAGCCGCGGCCTGCCTCTCAACGCCGGCCGCCGTCAGGATGCCCGTGGCAGCCACGAAGTTACCGGGCTCGACGAGGATGACGCGGACGCCCCAGCGGTACATCTCCTGCCTCAGGCAGTCCGAGAAGGCGGCCACCCCGAACTTGGAAACGCAGTAGCAGGAGCGAGACGGGCTCGCCATGCGTCCCAGCATGCTTGTGATATTCACCACACGGCCTAGAGAGAAAAGGTCAGGGAGGGAGGATCGGCCGCAGAAGCAGCAGCCAGAACATCCCAGTAAAAAGGTACTTAGTTGGATGGTGCTGATTTCTAAAATCTGAATCTTGAATACACATCCCCTGTCATGGAGCTTTTCTCTCCTGCCTCGAGCAAGGCTAACCCCTGTTCTCCAGGGGATGGTGCATATGCCTACCTCTACATCAAAGAATTTACACTTCCCTCCTAATTTCCAAGTAGGGAAATACCATGATCTTCTCAGATTGATAGCTGTGTTTTCTCAGGAGTGTGCCCCACTCATGTATCTTGCTAGAAAAGGGCTCAAGCTCCCAGCCTGGAGTGTCATGAGCTGCAAAGCTCACAACTCTGTGTGATACCATACAAGTGTTCTGGTTCTTTCTGTAAGCACAACAGCTCATCTGCCTAACACGTGTGTACTTTTAGACCTGAGCTGGATGGCAGAGAATGAGCAGAGATTTCTCTGTACCTTGCAGCATGAGCAGCACAAGCCATACTGGTCAGCCACAAGTCTACAGAGGCCATTCCTGGGACAATCAACAGATTTGATGTGCTGCTGTCCGTGGGGCAGTGGAGAGCAATTGCTCCTGCCAATTGTTCCTGCCTGTGACAGCCCTCGGGGCACTGCCTCAGCAGGGGTCACTCCTCTGTGCATCTCAGCCTTTATCCAAGACAAGACATGTGCACTATGGTTTCAGGTACACTTACAAACAAGCTCTTGAAATTCCACCAGCTGTTTTTACAGAGAGAATTTTCACAGCCATGGAGCACAACATCATTCTACAGCTCAAAATTTCAGCTGAGAAACAACTGAAACAACTGGGCAGCTCTGCTGTCTCATACCAGACCTAACTGTAACTTAGAAGGACTGTCAGAAACCACCTGCTGACCTGATGGGTAAGATACTTTTTGTAGTGATATGGAGCTTGTTTAGTGATTAATTGCTGTCTGGGAATGGCATCTGAGCAATCTTCTTAATATAGTCCCTTTTTGTACTCACAGAACACACACCTGTACCATCATTCCCACACATGCTAAATAAAGAAGCTCTTCAGAGTTCTGCTCATACATATCTTTTTTGATATAAAACAAAGAGTTTTGATATACCATTGTCTTGTAAGATACCTGAAATGGCTGTTATTGACTTTCATTTATTCTGTCCCTACCTGAAGTCACCTGTGAATGGAATAACATGAAGGGAAAAGATTCAGTTATCCAAACATGACCACTCTGTGGACTCTAGGTTATCTTGTCTGTGTGGTATCTGCCAACACTGCACAAAGGTCTCTGATATCTTGGATGTTTTAGATAGTACCTGCTGTGTAGGTGACTGGCCTGCCCCAAGAATAGCCTATACTACCAAATGCTTACATGGCATCCTCAGAAACCCTCCTTGGATTGCACAGGCATTCCCCCAAGTACAGCCTGGATTTCTAGCTACACCTCCTTGCTGTGCTACAAAAGCTCTGAGCCTTACCACACTACCCAGCATGTACCTTTAGCTCTGCGAATGAGGGGCAGGAAAGCCTTTGTCACCCGCACAGTGCCCCACAGGTTGACCTCTGCCACCTTCTTGTAGTTGTCTAAACTTGCAAATTCCACCTCTCCAAAGGTTGAGATGCCAGCGTTGTTCACTAGGCCCCACAGACCTGCCAAGAAACACGTGATTAAAGCGTGGGACAAGGAAGAGTCACAGAGAAAACACTTTCCTTGTTGTTCACAGTAACCAAAAACCTTAACAAAGAACTGGGCACTTTTGTAGAAATAAGTTGTAGAGGAAAAACCCAGCAAGGAGATGAAATACAGTCTTCCTATACCAGGGGCTTGTTTGGAACATCAAGGAGAGTGATGGGGTCATACAAGTATTGCCTCCCAAATATCTCCTGTACAGTCAAATGCTCTTCTGGGGATTTATAAGGCTGTATCTGGCTGACTGTCTTTTAAGCCTCCTCTTGATTACAGGTTTGCCTCCACTCAGTTACTTTACAGTGAATTTTGCAATTTGGAGGGGGCGGGACTTTCTTCTGGAATTAGGAGGGGAAAAAAAGGAAAGAAAACAGGTATTTTGGATTTCTTAACCCCCTTCACAACTCTGGCTTGGTGTTTTGGAGGGTGCATGGTATTGATCTGTACATTCATGGCCTGGTTAACAGACACTATGTTTTACTCCAAGTATTTAGTTTCCCTCAACCCTAATTTTATCAGGAGTTAGCAAACTTACAACCAACCCTTACAACTACTAGAATTTAAAAATGAGTGTCTTTTGTGCATGCAGTCCTGTCAAAATTAAATTGACTGCACTTCCCAAGAGCTTCTGTGAGGAACCCTTTACATGTCAGGACTTAGCAGGTCAGCAAGGACTTAACCCTTCAAAGCAGTTACTGCAGGACTCCCAGTGGCAAATGTTTGTAGGGCTGAATCCATACTTCATGGATTTATTGAAACATGGGATTATGCAGCCATAAACTGCATGAGGAACAGACAGAGGAGCTGGAACAAGACAACAGAGTTGTTCCTCTTTAGACATCCTGCCATACACCATGGTTATTTTTCACTGTGTTGGAGTCAGGGCTAGATTTTCAGGGCTGCATTGGACACAGTTGAAGTTGGGGCCCCTTTCCACTCCAGGACCTTCTTTTTACCAAGAACTAACACAGGGCTAAGAAGGAGTCTTCATGTCCAGGGAGCTCTAACATTGCTATCAAAAGCACCAACGTCATGCCACCCTGTTGATAAAAGTTATCAAGCATTCTCTCAACAATTTTTGGGCTATTTGCCCTGCCTCTGCTCCATAGCTTCCCTACTCTGATGTATGAAAGTCTTTTAACTTACACCCTGTATTGATTCAGTCAGATAGTAACCATGCATTTTATCAAACATAGTCCTATAAACAAATTGCAATATTTTGCCGATGTGCAGTGGAATTTATCCTCCTGTTGCACTTAAAAACACCAACATGCCCTTGGCAGACTGACTCTGTTCTCTCACATGGGCCCTGGTAGCCCTGCCCTGTTCCCAGCTAAGGTTGTTCTCCCTCAAGGCTGTTGACCAGCTGTGTACAGCAGCCTGTTCCTGCTTCACCTACTGAAGCTCCCAATTTTAATGAGGCAAGATGACTGAAATTCACACTGATCTGTGTCCAGCACAGCATCTCAGCCTGAATGGGGTGCCTCTGCTGCTGCAAAGCAAGGTCTAACTGCTAGAAGGAGGACACACAGAAACAGGGCACTTGATGGAGTAATATCACCAATAACAAAAAAACACGCTGAGTAAATTTGCCAGGGATTTACCAAAGACATTTTACAAACTGTCCTCTGCAGAGTATCCCTTACAAATTCCTGTAAATTTCTGTACAACAATTTCCCATTTCCTGGGTTGTGATGTTAGTTCTCACAAACGTCCCTGAATCATTATTTACAATAGTTTGTTGTTGGAATTCCATTGCTCATGGATCAGGGCACGTTACAAACAGAACAAAGTGCTGAGGGGAGCCCAGTCACAGGGCTGTTTGCTGGACAGCAGTGTGTTTATTGAGCACAGCCTTATCACTGTGACGTCTCTAGAGTCAACAATACAGTGGGAACTGCATGAGACCAAAACCAAACGGGCACTCCTACCAAAAGAGTTCAGCACAGGGAGAAGAGGTATAAAGAACTGTACAGCCCAAGAACTGTTCTGCACTAGCTTCTCTGGGGCTACATTCAGTATGCAACCACACCTCTGTGCAAGGCACCTCAGTCTCAATAGTCTTTATATTCCAGCACCTACTAATTGAGCACGATTTACTGGGAAGCCTCAAACCTCAGTCACACCAATGGGCCTAAAAAGAAGCCTTTGTTACTTTGCACACCATGCAGAGGCAAACAGCTACAAGAGGAACCAGTCCAACTTGCTGATCAGGGATGCAAGACTTGTCTGTCCCTGCTACACACACGGTTTTGCAAACACTGCTGCATTTATAGAAGCAATAAAGCTGCTCCCTTCCAAGCTTTCACACAGTGGGAAAAGGCTTTGTGCTACCTCTGCTGTTGCTGGGCTCTTCAGGAAAAGCTTAAGAAGTTGTGAAAAGCATGACGAGGGCTGGGTGATTGTGTAGGCAGAAAAATCACGCAGAGAGAACATGTGTGGGATCAGAGCTTGTACATTACTCAGTTACATTTCATATGCCTGTTTTAGAAGGGAAGGTGTGCTCACATAATTTGCATGTAGATTAGAGCTGCTGTTATTTACTAGCTTAATACTTGCTGTGAACAAAACCAGGGCCATGGCAGACTCATCCAAGCTTCAAGATAAGCAACCATCTTCAAGTCAGAATTCTGAAGTCCTGAAGCCACAGATGTCAAAATTCAGTTCACCCTCAGCCTGTGTCTACAGCTGCTGTCCAGCTTGTTACTGGCACAGAGACTGCAGAACAGCCTGTGCAGGACAAGAAGTCTCACCTGATCACATGAGTAGAGGTCAGGTGCTGTGACATCAGGCTCTGACTGTTAACTCACATCCCACAAGCACTTTCAAGAAGGAAAGATGGGACTCTTATCTCCCTTGACATGCTTTTGGGGTCCATGAGTTAGATTCATGCTTAAGGTGACATGTGGATTAAGGTCATCTATGCCAAGCGTACCCTGGACTCCACATCACCTCCGAGATGTTGCATGGCAAACTGAAAACATGGATTGATCTGACTGCAGATTAATCCAGGTTTGGGGGCAGTCCAAATCTGTGCTCCAGCTCAGCACTCAATTGCACCCACACAGCAGAGGGACAGCAGCAGCAAGCAGCCAGGGCCCATCACCTCTTCATTAGCAGGGTCACTTGCAAGGTCTGCACGAGCTAGGAGCACGTGTGGCAGGAGTGCAAGGCAGGGATCAAGCTCTGGCCGTTCTCTGCCCTTCACAGACATTCAAGGGCAAAGACACAGATACTTGTGGGCTTGCTGCCACTCATTGCTTTTTATGGGATGTAGAGTTAAAGCCTAATCCTCCAGCCAGTCTTGGTCTCTTTCCATGTGGCTGCCACATCAATAGCAAGACAATTGTCCTCACTGACCCGGGTACAGCACAGCCTGACTGCCAGCCATACACTGTCACAGCCTTCAGGCTTTTTAACCCTCTTTTGGTGGTGCACAGAGAGAAAGACCTGGTCAATGCATGTCCTGCTCTGTAGAAAGGATTCTGTGAGCAAAAGATCCTTACATACCTTCCTCTGGCTCCTTCAGGGAGCTCTTCACAAAATCCACAGCCTGAGCCACCTCCTGGTCACTGCACACATCCATCTGTAGCACTTTCATCCGCTCTGACTTCATGTTCCTCAGCTCCCTGGCTCCATCTCCATCCTCATCCTGTTCAGCAGAACAGAAAGGTGTCCCACTAAGATGGACCAAGAATGGCAATGCAGCTTGGGGCCAGGCATGTTCACATGGACATGAAATAGAAGCTAATGACATTGCACACACAGGTGTAAACCTGGTGCACAAATACAAACAAACCAGTATGCCATGCTCCTCTTCTCTCCAGCACCACTTCCAGAACTGCATCAGTGACCCCATGCCCTGAAGCACCAGGAAACCCACCCTGCTCTTGGCTCTTCATGATGGGTTTCACATCCCTAACATGCTGAAATACTGTGCCAGACAGGGAGAACTCTCTACTGCCTCAGACTCTGTGCTCTACAGGTAACATAACTTCTACAGAAATTGGAGTCAGATGTTCAGGAATACAGGCTCAGTGGAGATCTGCTACACAATGGCACAATTACAGACATGAAGCATGAAAGGAGATTCTGCCTAAGGAAGAAAAATTTTTTTTTCACTCTAAAGGCAATAAAAACTTCATGGCTCTGCTTTCCTTTCCACCCTTTTCCTTTCTTTCCTCCCCATCCCACAGCTATCATGAGAGATACTGTAACTACTGCGGGGGTTTTTTTTTGGTTTAGTCAAATGTAAACACAGTTAAAATTCCAAATTTTACCTGCTCACTTCCAGGCAAGATTTCTGTCTAAGCCTTACAGCCTTGCTCAGGTGGTAAATAACAAATAAAAGTGAAAAGAGCACAGATCAGCCACACAGTTCCACAGCAGGCTTGAGATTTAATTCACAAAACTATTCCCTGAATCACAAGCTCTGGCTCATTAGGCAGGAAGAAGTTATGAATTGGTGAGTCACCATGCCTGGCTGCCACTCTTCCTTTATCACTTGATACCAACTCCCACAGCACAAGGGCAAACAAGGCGAGCAACCCACAAAAAGTCACCTGCTCAGCAGCCTCTGCAGCCAGGCAGATATAAAAAACATGTAACTGCTTAGTTTTTTATAAATATCTCAGGCTATTTAATTCATATAGTATGCAACATCTCATCTCCACCTTCAGACCAGTGAACAATGACATGTACTGAAGGAAAAGAGCTGAAATGTCCACCACAAACGTGAGCAAAACAGGGCAGTTCTCTTAAAAATCAATACATAGTTACACTGGCATTATGACAATAGTAGGAATGAGTTCTTGGCCCCAGGGCTGCATGGCATTTCACAACTGACTTATTTCCCAGTACAACAAGAACAGCAAACAAAATTTGAAGCTTTTCTAATGCACATCAAATGTGGTGACAGGCTGTGTTGGCCCTCTTATCTAGCCACAAAAACAATCTCAAAGTGGTGTTACAAGCAGTCCACAACATAGGCACCAAAATATTATATTCCCTTTGAAACAGATGAGGGTTGTATGATGCCTCACCGTATTTCTGGAAGATGCTCCTGCATCTCACCAAGTTATATAAAGCAAATTTCCACTATTTAACAGTGAGTGAAGTGGAGCTAATTCAGCTTGTAAAGAGAGAGATTTATTGTATCTATATAAAACCAAAATCATAACTATATCTGCATGCAAGTGCAAATTATCATTTGAGCAGAGAAAAGACCTTTCCCTGCATTTTTTCTTTAATCTTGCATAATACTTATTAAAAAAAAAAACAAATATTTCCACTGCTTTTTGAGAAACAAGTGTTAGGCTGACAACTTAAAAATCCAGTAAAAACTGTTTTGTTCATATAGAAATTAATTTCCCTCTATCACCAATGCAACTCTATCCACAAAGTTACCTTCCCAGCTACAATTTACTCATTATTGACAAAACATATTGATTTTGGAAGACTGCAACATGCAATATCAACTGGGATCACTTTTCATAGTTGCAGACACCACCTTAGCCACTATTTAACTGCAAAACAAAGTGCTTAATTCATTTTTCCAGAACACCTCTTCACAAATGAAGCAGCTACAGATTTTTATGGAAGCAAGTGATCATCATCCTGTGTTCTGTGGTCTTCAGGGGCTTTAAGTACATTCCTTATTAGGTACCACATGGTACTTCCTCTTTGTTCTTTAAATGGTAGATTTGTTGGCTGGGATAACACCTAGAGCAGTTCCTATGGGAGCAGCCAGACTGTTATCCTAGGGATGATCTTCACCAGCAGGAGCCACACAGCAGCACAAATCAAGTGAGGTGCTGGCAGCGATGGTCCAACTGCTCCTGCAAGGCCTCTCTCCACCTCCCTTTGCTGTCTCATTTTTGTCCTCTCAGAGAATCTTCCAGCTTCCCCTTCCCAGTTCCATAAGAGCTGAAAGCCTTTGTGCTCCAGCCCAGCCTGCTGCCCAGGTTCTCTCCACAGACCTCCAGTGTGACTGTGTGGTTTCCTCCCAGCTATCTCCTATCCCCTCTCCTGCCCTTGCAGCCCTGCAGGCTCTGCCTGCCCACCCCACCCTGTGCCCAGCAGGGCCTGCTCCTGGCTGAGAAGCCCAGCAGCTCCACAAACCCTCTCTACCCAGATGAGGAAACTTGCTCCAGCTTTTGGCTGCCCCCCTTCCCTTCCTCACTCCTCTCCCTACTCTGGAGAATCACAGTGCAATGGTGATGAGGAGAGGCAGATCACACAGATGTTCATTAGTGGAGAGCCTCCCTCTTACACAGCCACGGCTTTTCCCCAGAGAAGATCCTGGGATCAGGATTAGGTCCTGGCAAGCACTAGGGCACATACAGTGAGAGGTCAGGGGGAATCAGGAAGCCACAAACACAGTGCTGAAGTCCCATGGATGCAGCCAGGTCACTCCACATGCGCCAGTTCCTCCCCACCCTGCTGCCAATCCACGCACTGCCTTCCTGTGTTTCCTGAGTGGAACACCTCATGCTTGTCGTTAGTGGATTTCACATAATTGATTTCAGACTCCATCCCATCTGTCAGGATCATTTTGAACCCTGTTCCCCAAAAGGCCTATAATCTGCTCTATGTGATTCTGTGCATACTTTTTTTCCAAGAGCAAACTCTCTTCAGGGGGTACTTCCAAGAATATGGTCCTGGGACTAAACTGCAGTCACTTAGAGCATGAGTTTGCCCATGAGACTATCATGAGGGTCTTTAACAAACTGTAACAAAACCCCTACTCAGGATACATTTATTCCTTCCCCTTTAACCACTCTGCTGTTTAGCCAAAATGAGATTAGATTGACACAGCACAGTTTGTTCCAGTAAACTTATACAGGCAGGGTGCATCACACTATGATCCAGTCATTTGTAAAACTGGCAGGGAAGTGTGTGTGGCAATTGCATCAAGTGCACTAAAGGTGAGCTGCCTGGCTGGCAATTCCAGAGGTCTATCTCCTTTGGGAAGGGAAGTACAATATCTGCCAGCGTTCTGGAAATCCCCTGGCCTCCAGCTGATCTTGAAAATATCACCCATGGGGCAGAAATCACAATAGCTCATCTTCTAAATGCCCTTAAGTATATTTCATCAGGCCTGGTGTACTTGAGCATGTTAATTTATAAAAACATCCCTTGTTCTTTACCTTTTCTTGCCTACAGTCCTCATGATAACTGCTAGCAGTAGGCATCTAAAAACAACTTATTCTCTTTTTTAGTAAGATCAAAGAAAATAAAACAATTATTATTTCAACTTTTCCTGTAATTTCTACTTTTAAGGTTATTTAATAATCTATTTTGTGTGGCTTTTTCCATCATAATCCTAATATATTAACAGAAACTTTCTCAGTGGACTTGCTTGCTCTTGCTTAATGTAATCCCTTTTGCATTTGGTCCTTTCCAGTTCTGTATCAGCCTGTGTGCAGTATTCTTTTCATTCCTGTAACTTTATATTTGACTGTCTGATCATTAAGAAGCTCCTGATGCACCTCACAGTCTATTATGCTGTATTTAATACAAGAGCTTTCTGTGGTGGTGTAGTACATCAGGGATCCTTTAATTCTCTGTATAAAAGCACGTAAGTGGTGATGGACTAACTAGGTGTGAATTAAGAGCCTGGCATCTGCTTCATGAC
Source organism: Aegithalos caudatus (assembly GCA_013389925.1). Taxonomy (NCBI): domain Eukaryota; kingdom Metazoa; phylum Chordata; class Aves; order Passeriformes; family Aegithalidae; genus Aegithalos; species Aegithalos caudatus. The sequence continues at coordinate 188,081 of WEIU01012651.1, read as the reverse complement.
AACTGTCCCCTTACCTGCTCTGACCCTGCTGGGAACCAACAGCAGCTCACAAGCAATCAAGCAAGCAAGCAACACCACCTCACTTCTGGAGCATTTAGTTTCTTCATGGGCTTTCCAATGGAGCCTGTTCCTCTCTGCTCCACACTAGCATGTGCCTTCCAAACAGGCCCCTCAGCCACACTATTTTCCCTCTCCTTTCCGTCCCCTACATCTGCTGCTCTGCAGAGTGCCTGACTTGCCATCAGCACTGAGACAGGCATCCCAAAGCAGCAAATGACATGATTACTGAAGGAATTACAGAGGCTCCGTATGGAAACTTCCAAACAGTGGCAATAATCCAACAGGATTCTCTTGCTCTCAAGTTACACAATATATCAGCCAATAATAACTTTCTCTCCTGGTGTGGTGGAAGAACGTAACCTCTGCCATGATCACACAAGCAGAGAAGGCCACCTCTGTTTGTTCTCATCCTCCACAGTACTTAAAAATCTGCAGTCATCATGCTCTGAGCACCTTTGCTGATGTGGTCATCTTCAAATGGAGAAATGAGTGACCATGAACTGATTTTGAACAATTCAGGTCAGAAATCATGAGAGTTTTGACTAGGAACACAGCAAAAATGCATAGTAAAGGTAAAATCCCAGCTGAAATGGAAATGGAGCCAGCACAGTTTATAAAAAGGGTTTCACAACACTAAGCTGTAAGTCCTTTGCAAGAGCAGGGACTGGGATGAGGGGTCTGCAACCACTTCAGATTTAGTGTGTCTAAATTTATCTCTTACAAGTGACACCAACTGCCAAACACACGTGACAGGAAGTGAGACCTAAAGATGTCAGAAATGCATGGTAAAATTGTTTATATTCAGCTATCCATAAATGGAATAGCTTGTACAGAAGCTGCAGAAGCACAGCTGCAAGACATTTTGGAAACCGAGCCTTAATAATGCAGGAGAGGCAGCTTGGAGTGTGTCCACAAAAAAAGTGGGGAGTGTGTCCACAAAAAAAATGACATTGTGAAAGACAGCAACAGGGATGCTATGGAAGACAGAAAGCCACAGTGCTACAGCAATCTTGGCCTATCAGATTAATGGTGTTGTGGTATTTCTGAGGTACTTCCAGAAGTGAACAGTGCCACACTGTACAAGCTACTGTACAGACATGCAGTTGACAGACAATCCCTGCCCTAAAGAGCTCACAATTACAGGAGTGAGGTACAAGATACAACAGGCAGGTGAAGCAATGGAAGATGTAATGATCCCTCCACACTGCACCTCTCTCAGGTCTTGAACCAAGGTAAATGGAGGTTGCAAATGAAGATGCTTTCACTTGAGAAGCATTTTTCTGTAATCTTGATCGATTTCACTACTTACCATGAGCAAGCATCCAGCAAAAACAGTAAATCCCTTTGCATGAAGGCATTTTGCCAAGGCATGTCCAAAACCTTTGTCACAGCCTGTTATCAATACCGCCTTCCCTTCAGCCTGTGTGAGGAAAGATAGTCACAGGATACCATCAGACATTGCAATGTAGGCACCACCAGCACAGCACAGGAACCACTTGAAATCCTGCAGCCAGGGCAGGTGCAATTCCAGATGCAAGTGACAGTGGCACCTGTGTGCACAAACACAACCCGCTCCCAACTACTGTGAAATCATACATTTATTCAGTTGCTGGTCTGTAAAAATTTGTGTTGCCTTGATACCTGAGCTGGAACAGTAACACTCTTTCTTTCAAGTATCAGTGGCCGAAATAGAACAGAAACATCTCAAAAGAAGTTAATGATCTACCAGTTGATGGTAAGAAAAAGCAGCATAGAGAGCATTCATATGGCAGGATGTCACTGGCTTGAACTGTACAGCAGCTCTTTTAGCTGCTGAGTGACTACTGTCTGTTCCTCACCTCCTCCCACTCTATGCGGCACTTTCCATGCTGTATTTTAGCACGCAGGAATGTGACTACAGGTTAGAGCTTCCTTCTGAAACTCTGCAGTCTTAAGAGGAACAACTTATCAAATCCTACAGTTCTCTCCTACATTATTATTATTTTTTGACTGACAAGTAAATTGAGAAAGAAGATTTGATATTCCATCTGGTATGACACAACAGGCTTAAGATAGATATGAAAGCAGAATCCCAAATCCTAAAGAGAAGCCTACAGCAAAACACTGCCCATTCACCCTCTGTCTTTTCTTGAAAGTCATCTCCTCACCACAGGTGTGAAGCAATGAACTAACACTTAACCTAGCTAGAAGGCTGCCAGCTGCTGTGCTGCACAACACTCCGAACTGAAACCATATCCATTAGGCAATAACGTGATAAAGCAATAAAAATCCAGAGGATGCAATAAGGAAGTGAGGTCAGTTACATCTCTCTGGAGATATCAGCAACTAATATTGCCTGTTACTGTATTTACAACGGCTGGAATATGAACATACTTATGTTTGAATTGCATTGGCTGGTCCAGCCACATTTTCAGAGAGAAATGGGTCAATCACCAGTGCTCTCCCATCTCTTGCTTTGCTGACGTGTGTTGTAGTGAAGCAGCAATAAGGGATGATTGCAGGGTGATAGTGATCAGACCATTACTGCACAAACTCAGGGTGAGCCTCAGTAGAGAACAATAAGCAAGCTACACCCTGTCCTATAACTCATGTTGAAGTAACTGCTCTCAAAGGGGAGTTAAGATCTGAAACTGGAACAAGAACTGATCAAAAGTCTATCCTGCATTTATAATACAAACACCCACATTAACATTATACTATAACCTATACTCAGACAAAAAGCACCCAGGTACAGACTAGCTCTATTAAAGCTCTAAAGATAGCTACAGCTAAAGGACAAAAGATAAGTGAGAATTAAATATACAGTGCTCAGTCTGAATTTAATTTAGAGTGACATAGCTCCATGAGAGATGAAAATCAAACATGAACCAGATCACAGAAGTTGTCAAGGTCACCTCCCGCAATAACGCAACAAGTTGGCCTGTGGAAAAAGAAAGGATTTTACTTTTTTTTTTTTTGTCATTCTCTCACCTCCTAGAGCCTTTGCCTCTCAATATTGAAGGCAGAGGATTTCACAAAAGAGCAGGAAGTATGCAGGAAATAGGCAGCTGTAATCACTCCCAGAACACAGGTCAGGCAAACAAAAAAGATACCAAATCCTCAACCATCATTAGCTGCTTAAAAAAAAAAAATCCCCAAACAACCAAAATGTAGACAGAAATGAAGTTTTAAAATCATCTCATCTGCATACAATAGCAAGGAAAGTGAAGGATAACTTACAGTATGAAAAAGATCCTGTGATTATTTGCTATAACCCTAATTGCTGGTAATTGTAATTTGCTATAACCCTGATTGCTGGTAATAAAACATGTGACTACAGCATGATGGCTCATAACAGAGGCCCCAGCAGCACCAAGGAGTGTGCAAAACCCCAAGGCATGTACTGGATCTCACATCTGTACCTGTGCCTGTTTGTGCCATGCCTGATGGACAGAGAGCTCCCAGGGATGACAGCAGGGATCAACCCCATTCCCAGCCAAAAGGATCCTATCCCAGAAAAACTTGTGAATACAGAAAAGCCCAATCACCCCTATCTTTTGAAAGTCCTGAGATAAGGCTTAATGGGCCTGTTCCTGAAGTTTGATAAGGCCAATCTGCAGCTTAATTTGAATCGATGCTGGGACAGGCAGAGAGGAGCAGTTATCAGCACAGTGACCTTAATGAGCATTCTGAGGAACTTGGGGTGCCTCCCTCACTCGGGGTCATACAATGCTCCCCGAAAACACTGCATGGGAGACAGCACTCCAGTGCTGCCAGGGTGCCTGGGACAGGGTGCCTGGCATCTGCTAAGGGCACAGAATACTTCTTGTACCAGAGTGCTGCTGTGGCATGTGGGCACAGTAATACTGTCTGTGCTTGCTGTGTGACCCACAACACTATTCCTCACAGTTCAGGCAGCCCTAGCAAGGCAGCCTCATTTTAACCTGCAGTCAGCTCAGCATTCCCTACTGGGATATGACCAGTTTATTACATAATATAATTTATTTTCCTAAGGCAGGTGATCTATCAGAATTATACATTTATTGCAGAACAGACCGAAGAAACTGAACCTACTTTTTCAGCCTATCTCTCTAGACAATGTGGGAATATGCCATGCTTACCTAGACTTTCTTCTTTTTTAATGTGCTGCTTCGTTTTTTCTTTGGATCCTGTTCCCTTTTGTGGCTGCCCTGATCATCCCTTGATGTTATCAAACAGATTGATTTAAGGATAAGTGCAGGAACAAAGTAAACTTGCTTGTTCCTTTTTCCAGGGTTGGGAAAGCTGAGGTTTTCAATCCCAGGCAAAAGAACTGAAAATATTCACTAAAGGGAAGGTATTTTCTCAAGTAGAACAGGGATGTGGAACATAAGAGAAGCAGAGTGGATGGAAAAGTGAACTGGGAGGCTGCAATCAGGCTACAGCTATCTGGCCATTTTGGGAGGAAGGACAGAACTAGAGGTCCTGAAGCAAATACACTGGCTCAGAGAGCAAGTCGTATCCTGGGCATCCAAAGCAGCACGGACAGCACGTCAGAGGAGGTGATTCTCTCTCCACTGTGGTGAGACCCCACCTGCAGTGCTGCATCCAGTTCTGGGGTCCCAGCATAGGAAGGGCAGGGACCTGCTGGACTGAGTCCAGAGGAGGCCACCAAGATGATCAGAGGGATGGAACACCTCTCCTATGAGACAAGGCTGAGAGAATTTAGATTGTTCATCCTGGAAAAGAAAAGGCTTTGGGGTGACCTAATTGTGGCCTTCTAGTACCTACGTGGAGACCATTTACAAGAGCATATAGTGACGGGACAAAGGGGAATGAGTTCAAATTGAAAGTAGGTTTAGATTAGGTATTAGGAAAAAATATTAACTGTGAAGGTGCTGAGGCCCTGGCACAGGTTGCCCAGAGAAGCTGTGGATGCCCCCTCCCTGGAAGTGTTGGAGGCCAAGGTGGATAGGGCTCTGTGTAACCTGGTGTAGTGGAAGGTACCCCTTGGGGTTTGAACATGGCAAGGGGTTGGAACTGGATGCCCCTTAAGGTCCCTTCCAACCCAAGCCATTCTACGATTATATTAACATGTTTCCTCTCCAAGTGAAGCACTGC